>CM043316.1:16181120-16231120 GCA_023736055.1 Quercus glauca | reverse complement strand
CAGACCCAAATACACCTCTGTTTCCTCAAGCCTTTCTCTCTTCCTCACAAAGTCACTCCTTTACTCTCTTTGAGTATTTGCTTTCTTCTCTCAGTATTCTCCCCTAAATTTCCAACCCCCCTTTCCTCATTCTCTTCTCCTATTTATAGCTTAAGATTAGTTGGCGACATGATTATTTGAGTTGTTAATGGGAAAGGAGGTCCAATGCCATGATACTTAAGTGGGTGTTTAGTTGGGAGTGGGCGTGGTAAGAGTGTCATTGGAACTGGTTCCCACCTTAGAAGAGATGTTCGGCAGCGATACTCCCCAAGGCAATATCGGCCATTTAGGGTCCCTCATTCCCGGGTAGCTACTGTCCCAACCAGGTCGAAGTTGACTGGTAGGATTTCGCCATCGCCGTCCTTGTCACAATGGCTACGTTATGCTCTTTGGTCTTAGATTGGGCACCAAGGCTCATCCGGGCCCAAGTCGTGGGCCCCCATAAAACACACGTTCTTGCACCATGTCTTAAGGCCCAAGGCCCAACAAGCTCAAGGCTTTATACACTTGGCATCATGGCGATGGGCTTTAATGTGCAATAGGCCAGAGGGGGAGTTTGGCCTCGTATAATAGCCCTCCCTTGATTCGTGCTCGAGTGCCGGGAACAAATCAAGGGATGCCAAGATTCAAGGATCTCCCAAGAAGTTCAGGGGTTGGTTACTGAACGGACAGACATGCCATTAATACGCTCTCAAAAAGGGTGTTATACCAGGTTGTTAGGGTTAACCGTCATTATGGCCTGACGATTTGCAACCCAATGTTACGCGTGTAGGGGTTACGAAAGGTTTTCCCACCTCTTCCCTCATTAATTCTACCCTATTAAATATTTTGGCCCTATAAATACTACCCTCTTCTTCTCCAGATTACTCTTTGCTTTCCTACACTCCAAAATTCCTCTCTACTGTACGTTCTTCTTTCAAGCACATAATCTCCATTTCAAGACCACCCCTTCCTTGAGCCCACAGTAAGTTTCTCTGCCTCTTTCTCTTATTTCATTTTCTTCCTTGATTTTAGAGTTTAGTATGGGTTATTCTCACCTTCTGTCCACTGAGGCATCCTTAGCCAACTTCAGGCAAGTGTTCAACATCCCCGAGGATGTGAATGTGGCATACTGTCATGAGAGCGAGATTGCTCTCCACAGACGTTCTAGATTAAATACTGCCTTCTTCCCATTAAGGCAATTTTAGAGTGGGGTTAGGTTTCCCGTGGACCCTCTTTTACTCAACACCCTTGGATTTTATGATTTGTATCCTGACCAACTTCCTCCCAATTTTTACCGAGTAGCTAGTTACATCAGTAGGTTGAACCAGATATACGATTTGTAGTTGAACCATCATGACATAAATTTCATGTATAGCCTGTGCATAAATAAAATGACTAACTATTATTTAAAAGCTAGGGATGTGCGGGTATGGCTAATTTCATGCCTGCCCGATTCTAACAGAAACTCGGCTGGGAAGTATGTCTGGGTGAGCAGCAATTGGTTTGCTGATGAAGTCCCCTGCCCGTTCTCACCGCCTGAAGTTGGTTTGTACCGAGCACTAATCCTTTTTTTTTTTTTTGCTTTACTTATGATGGCCTTGCTTATCTGGGCGTTAATCAATTTACTGTGTTCTTTCATTGCAGATGGCAAAAGATTCAACCCAGACCTTAGAGTGGTGCACGTGAAGGACTTGAACTTTGTGCTCAGGTCTAAGATATTTGTCCATTCTGACGGGCAGCTCTGGGCGTCACATCTTATATTCAGCTGTACCCCCGTGTACAAAACTTGGCAACCCTTCAGCCAAGCCCTGTTGGTAGATAACCCTTTGTTGTCTTATATAGACGTGTGACACGCCAACCTCTTTCCTCCTCAACTCATGGTTGGTAAGGCCCGGGACTTGGGCCCCCAATATACAATTGCGGAGGACCGTGCACCGGTAAGGGATGCCTCAGCTGAGCTGGTATCTCAAAGCCATAAAGTCCATACTCCCGTGGAAGAGCCCGACCTTCTTGTTCAAGTAGTCGAGGAAGAGGCAGTCGAACCAGCCAGTTTAGAAGTAGAGTCCAACCCAGACGAAGAGATGGTGACCCACCGTACCTTTTCTATTGATCGTTTCTTACTCGGCACCCGCCCGGCCGGCCAACCTCAACAGTCCTCGGGCAGGGACTGAACTCCACCTCCACCTTCCGGCTATGCCAAGAAGAAGCAGCGTGTGGGTGATCCTCCCCCCCAGGGTTCCTAGTGATGTTCCCTCCAAGACCCCTCCTTGGGCATCTAGCGGGATCGTCATTTGGGAACCCACTAGCGCCCCCTAACCAACGGCCCAGGTTGGAACAAATGTTGCTTCCTCATCCTAAACCACGGCGGCTTGGCAGCCATCCTTCAAGCTCGGCGACGAGCCCCTGCCGGTGACTGCCAGCTTAAGGACCTGGGTGTAGGGCCAAAGGGGGCAGGTTGCTCAAATTTTGGTGCAGGGCCTTCTTTTGCCTGAGGACATAAATGTCCTCTCGGACTCGACTGAGGAATCACTGGCACGACAGCTTCAATGGCATACAATAGCGGTAATCTTTCCTCCCCCTGTTTTTCATTTGTTGTGTGGCATGTTCATCTTATGATACTTGCTTATCTTATTACTGTTGTGTTGTTAGGCTGCGTAGCTGACTTATGTCCTTGACGAGAGGATGAAAGAGTTGGCCGAGGATGCAGAGAGGGAAAAAGCTTTGAAAGACGTGGCCGTAGACACCGTGAAAGAAAAGGCAGAGGCTGCCGAGAAGAAGGCTAAGGCTGCCAAGAAGGCTCAGCTGGTGGTCGAGAAAAACCTAGTTGAGGTAGAGGAGAAGTTGGGGGTATTGAGCTCAAACTGGCACAAGCAGAAAGCCTAACCTTGACCCAAGCTGATGAAATCCCCCTATTTTTCCACTTGCCCGGTGATTGAGATCGAACTGAGAAGCAGGTTTCTGTCCTTAGATAAGGTGTGAAATTAGGTTTCTACCTGCCCGGTGATTAAGATTGAACCAAAAAGCAGGTTTTTGTCCTTAGATAAGGTGTGAAATTAGGTTTCCACCTGCCCGGTGATTGAGATCAAACCGATAAACAGGTTTCTATCCTTAGATAAAGTGTGAAATTAGGTTTCCATCTGCTCGGTGATTGAGATCAAATTGAGAAACAGGTTTCTGTCCTTAGATAGTGTGAAATTAGGTTTCCACCTACCCGGTGATTGAGATTGAACCGAGAAACAAGTTTCTGTCCTTAGATAAGGTGTGAAATTAGGTTTCCACCTGCCTGATGATTGAGATCGAACCGAGAAACAAGTTTCTGTCCTTAGTACTCTTCGCATAAGTTGATCGGGGCTAATGAGTTATGGGTAGGGGTGTGCATGGGTCGGGTTGAGGGGATTTTTTGACCCAACCCACCATGGTGGGTAAAAAAAAATTCAACCCAACCCAACCCATCACATAAGTCCAACCCAAATCAACACAACCCACATGGGTCGGGTTTAACCCATGGGTTGGACAATTTTTTTTTATTACTATTATTATTAAATTGAGCAAAAAAAAAATATATAACATTTGCCACCTGAGTTGATAAACAAAATATATATTAAAATATAAACTAATATTCCAACTTAGTTGTAAACAAAATATATCCAAGTATCCAACTGAGTTAATAAACAAAATATAAATGAACTAGTATCCTAATTCACTTATAAACAAAATATACATGAATTCCTAACTCAGTTATATAAAAAATATATCTAACTGAGTTGATAAACAAAATATATAATATATATATATATATATATATATATATATGATAGTAGGAATCGAGGTGCCCTAGAACTAGTTTTTTTTTATAAAATTATTAAATATAAAATATATTTTAAATATATATTAAATATAGGTGGGTTGGGTCGGGTTTGTAATTTTATGACCTAAACCCAACCCGACCCGCTATAAAAATTTTTTTGTAACCCAACCCAACCCACCAAGCCCTAAAAATCGACCCAACCCGGCGGGTTAGGTTGGGTCAGGTCTGGTTTGACGGGTCGGTGGGTTTTCTGCGCACCCCTAATTATGGGCAAAGGAATTGTAAATACAAATACACTTGCATGGATAAACATCACTGTTGTATTAATTAAAAATATGCACATGTCACATTACACTCAACTCATACCCCCATGCATTGATAGTTAGTGGTAAAATTTCTTCAGATTGTGGGCATTCCATGGTCGGGGAAGTGGTCTCTCGTCTAAGTCCTCCATATAGTATGCCCTTGCAACCGCGATGACGGTAACTCTATAGGGCCCTTCCCAGGTTGGGGCTAACTTCCCTGTATTAGCATCTTGCATATGTCCTACCGCTTTCCGCAGTACTAAGTCCCTAACACCGAATTCCCTTGTCTTCACATCTTGGTTGTATCGCCGGGTAAGCTTTTGTTGATACTCGGCTAGCCGTATAGTCGCCGCTTCCTGGTACTCTTCCAGCAAATCCAAGCGCTCCATCATCAATCTGTCATTCTAGGCAGGTGCGAATCTCATAACTCGGGCACTACATAGGTTTATTTCGGTTGGTACGACGGCCTTTGCCCCATAAGTTAGGGAAAATGGAGTCTCTCCCATAGATCTCCTAGGGGTTGTTCGGTATACTCACAAAACATTGGGCAGCTCCTCGGCCCACCTACCCTTTGCGCTATCCAACCTTTTCTTCAATCCATTCAGGGTCGCTTTGTTGGTGGCTTCGGCTTGGCCATTACTCTGGGGATATGCCGGGGTGGAATACTTGTTCTTGATACCGAGATCATTGCAAAACTTGCGAAAGGCCTTACTGTCGAATTGCAACCCATTATCAGATATAAGAGAGTCCGGTACACCAAATCTCGTGACTATATTTCTTTACACAAATTTTTTAACATCTACTGTGCCAATGGCCTGGAGAAACGGACCGAGAATATCCAGCCCCCACTGTACAAAGGGCCAGGGGCTGCTGATCGGGTTTAGATAACCTGCTGGCTGATGGATCAATGGGGTGTACTTTTGGCACTGTTCACACTTTTACACATACTCGGTGGTATCCTTCTACATCTGCGGCCACCAAAATCCCTGGGTCATTACTCGGTGCGCCAACGAACGACCCCTTACATGACTGTCACACACCCCCATCGTGTAGCTCGGCCAGTAATTCACTAACTTTCTTGAGGCGCAAACATAAAAGGTACGGTGCCCTAAAAGACCTTTGGTACAGCTTACGATCCACCGATAACCAATACCAAACAGCTACTCGACGTACTTTGTTAGCTTCCTTCTCATCATCTGGTACTTGATTCTCGGCCAAAAAATTGATGATTAGGTCCATCCAACATGTCCCGAACGTCAAAACCACTGCAACATTTGTCACGGCGTTAATACTTGGTTTCACTATGAGCTCTACCTTGATTATTCGGGGTACATCCTCTGTCATTGACGACGCCAATGTAGCTAAAGAGTTTGCATGTCTATTCTGCCCTTGGGTCACTTGATCCACCTTTGCTTTAAGAAACTGACTCATAACCTGCTTCACTGCCTGCAAGTATTCCTTCATTCGAGAATCTCGGGCTTCAAAACTGCTCTGCACCTGGCTTACCACCAGCCGAGAATCTGAGTAAATCTTAACTTCCCATGCACCCAAATCCAGAACGGCCCTTAATCCAGCAAGTAAGGCTTCATACTCAGCCTCGTTATTAGAGGCCTTGAACCCCAGCCTGAAAGAATGTTCCAATCTTATGCCTTCTAGAGTGATGATAACAATCCCGGCTCCAACCCCTATTGCACTAGATGCGCCGTCCACAAACACTCTTCACGGGCAACAATCCACATGACAAACCACCTCCATCCTGTTCCTAGGGGAAAACTCTGCAACGAAGTCAGCAAGAACTTGGCCCTTCACTGAACTTCTTGGCCTGTACCTTATATCAAAGGATCCAAGTCGGGTTCCCCATTTAGCTATTTGGCCCGTGAAGTCTTTTCTCTTCAATAGTGACTATAAAGGGTATTCGGTCAACACATAAACAGTGTGAGCTTGAAAGTAGTGAGGTAGCTTCCTCGTAGTGTGCACTAGTGCTAATACTAGCTTTTCCAGGGGAAAGTATCTTGTCTCGGCATCGACGAAGGTCTTGTTGATGTAATACATTGGTTGCTGTACTCTTTGATCCCTTAAAAGCATAGCACTCACAGCATGATCTGACACAAAGAGATACATGAACAAGTCCACCCCGGACTCTGGGGCCGTTAACATAGGTGTCTGCACCAAACACTCCTTCAAGTCTTGAAAAGCCCTTTCACATTCTTCATTCCACTAAAATCCCCTCCACTTCTTTAGAAGCTGGTAGAATGGATGGCAACGATCATCAAATTCAGAAATGAACCAGTTAAGGGCAGCTAACATGCCCGTTAATACTTGAACTTCTTTCGGGTTACTTGGCGGCTTGAGGAGATTCATGGCTTCAATCTGATTAGGGTTGACTTCCATCTCTCGACTGGTGATCAAATACCCTAGGAACTTGCCAACCCTCACCCCAAAGACACACTTATCTGCATTAAGGTGCAACTTATGCTGCCGAAGCACTTTGATTAGGGTTGACTTCTATCTCTCGATTGGTTATCAACTTTGCTTTTTATCACCATATTGTCAATGTACACTTCAACCGTCTGCCCAATCTTATCCTGGAACATTCTTGTCACCATCCGTTGTATATTGGAAAAGTAAAACGGATCTACTTTATTCACAATTGATAACATGCACTATGTAAGTTTCAGAATATAGAACAAGAGAGTGTACCTTGATGCAATGAATTTCAAAACAAAGATCAGAAGTACTCGAGAACACTTTCAATCTTCACTCTAATTCCACTAACGCCCAAGATGTGTGGTCTCTCAATCAGTTATATGTGTTTGTTCTAGAGAGAATGAAAGTGCCCAACACTCACATACAAAACGTTTCATGCACTTATGATTGTTTTTAAAATTCTGTATGTTTCTCTCTTAATAACTGATTATCTAATTGGGCTAGCCTTTTGGGCCTTTCCAATTGGGCTTTAATATGTGGCTTGGAATGGGACCAAAAGGGAACAAATAAGACACTAGCTCTAATGGGTCTTGGGCTTTTCTGTCAACTCTTGACAAGTCCAAGGTTACCATTAATTATATTTAATATCACTATATAAATATAATTACACTCTAGGCCTTATTAATAAATTATATCCCAAGACTTTATTATTCGTGCAACCCCTTCATAAAATATTCGTAGTAACACAAAGTCATGAATTTAGACTGCCACTTTGTAGATTACTACATCTTAATCCTTCAGTATCCAGTTTAATCTTTTTAAGTTATTCATTATATATTTATGAAATCCAATTTCATAAATATATACTTTAGTAATTTCTTACCAAAGTGGTTAGGCCTAACTCTCTGAATAATAAACCCATTAAACTTATCTCAAGGGAATATTTTGTATCTCCGTTAAGAGACTATAAATTCTATCTTGAAAATATATGTTCCATCAACACTAAATATGGCTGCCCAACATACTAAGGTTTTGACCGTTACTTTAGATCTCACTCTTGATATATCAAAGTAACCTACATTTCATGACCAGGTCCATTATTCTCTCAAGATTAAGAGTTCATGTAAATATAAGTCGTGAGATTTATTATTCAATTGACAGTTGTTAGGAGAATAATAAATCTCACAGGGGTCCAGTTCAATATGTCTTAACTCTTAAAATATATCAACATATCAACTAGAAGTCTCCACTTCGATGATCAAGACAAATCATCTTAGTTGATATGTTATAGTCTTTGCAGATGAAATGCCCAATTTTATCACCGACTACAAACTAAAATTCTGAGTTTACAAAGAACTTGTGACTTATATCTTCTGTAACTAAATCACATAAATCACATAAATCACATACTATGCATCTCATGGACTATATGATATTTTCCAAATATTCATGTTACCATTATTTCAGATAATAATAAAACAACTTTATTAATTACAATATTAAGTCATACATAATATCATACATAATAAAATACATAGCATCATACAATAGGATTCTAGGGCACAAATCTCAATAGATACGTGGCCTCAACATTCTTTAACCCAAATGGCATCACGGTATAATGGTAGTTGGCATCTGGGGAGAGAAATGCTGTCTTTTCCTAATCCTCGGCGGCCATATGTGGCATCCAGAAAACTCATCCTTGGGTGCCCATATGTGGCATCCACCAATTGATCGATCTTCGGCATAGGAAACGAGTCCTTTGGGCATGCTCACTTCAAATCCGTGAAATCAACGTAAACTCTCCATTTGTCGTTCTTCTTCTTCACCATCACGATATTCGCTAGCCATTCCGGAAAGTAAATTTCCCTTATCGCCCCAACCTTTTTTAATCTCTTGACCTCCTGTCTGACTGCCTCAACATGTTCTTTAGCCGACCTCCTCAGCTTCTGCTTCTTGGGAGGGAATGACAGGTCTACATTAAGCTTGTGAACTATGAATTCGGGGTCCACCCCGAGCACCTCATATGGGCTCAAAGCAAACACATCTACGTTTTGTATAAGAAAAATAACTGTCGCTACCCTGTCCTCGTCCCTTATACTTGCTCCTATTTGGAAATACCTGTCAACATCCGGTAATATTTTTTCTTTGACTAACTTCTTGGCACAGCTAGCCTCCATTCCTCCTTGGGGCTCCTGTAATTGCTATAAAGGGACCTCCTCGGATGGTCCCTTTTGTTTAGCCCGTTTGCTCTCTCGATTAACCGCGACCACTAAGCATTGCCTAGCCACTTGCTGGATTCCCCTTGCTACAGTAATGCCTTGCTCGGTGCGGAACTTGACCTTCACATGCAGTGTGGACGGGTCCGACCCTATCGAATAGATCCATAGCCTTCCCAGAATTGTAGTATATGAAGAAAACAAGGCGACCACTATAAATGCTATTATTACTTCCTTGCCCTCCATATTCACGGGAATGAAAATTTGCCCCTCAGGAATTACCACCTGGCCATCAAAACCAACTAGGGGCATATTGTACTTTGAGAGATCTTTAGTCTTTAGTCTGAGCCCTTTGAACAAGTTCGGATACATCACATCGGCCCCACTCCCTTGGTCTACCTTCACCCTCTTCATTATGAAACCATTTATCCGGGCAGTCGCCACCAGAGCGTCATCTTGCGGCTGAATCGTTCCTTCTAAATCCTCATCATTGAAAGTGATGGGCTCCTGTGTGAACTTCATCTTCTTTTCGGAGGGCTGCTTGCTCGTGCAATGTTCTGCCGGCATTACAGCCAACACCCATTTTCTCCTAGTCATAGCCGTACCCTTCGAGGCAGTGTGGATGACCTCAATTACTCCTATAGGGGGTGGGAGAGGGTTCCCCCTTTGCTGAATACCTTGCTCGGTACCTTGGTTCCCTAAATTTACCACAAACTCCTTCAAGTATCCCACTTTCACTAATTACCCTAGATGATCTTTTAACACCCGGCATTGCTCGGTTGTATGCCCCTTATCCTTCTGGTAAGTACAGTACAAGTTCTGGTTTCTTCGGGATGGGTCACCCCCCATCTTGTTCGGCCACCAGAAGTATGGCTCGTTCTTGATTCGATCTACGATCCTATGCACTGGTTCCTTGAATATTACGTTCACTTCCCTTATTTGTGCCCTCAGCTCTTGAATCCTTAAATCCTTTCGGAGCCTTGACTAGAAACCGCCCTGCTGAGGACGACTCACTACTGGGGCTTTACCTTTGCTTTGAAGCTAGTCATCTTCTAAACGTTTGTACTCCTCAATGCGCCTCATGAGCTGCCTCATATCCTCGGAAGGCCTCCTCGTTAATGACTCCCGCAGTTTGGAATCCTCGGGCAACCCCATCTTGAAGGTGCTCGCCGCAATTTTATCGTTGCCCCTACTGATCTCATTGCAAAGTTCCCAATACCCACTGGCATAGCTGCGAAGGGTTTCTCTCACTCTCATTTTCATGGATAGTAATGCGTCCATTGGCTGTAGAACGCGGCTACAGGTCACAAATTGGACACCAAATTCTTGGATCAACTCGGTAAGACTATGAATGGAGCCCTTTTGTAACCCAATAAACCATCTCAAAGTAGTGGGCTCAAGGTTCGAGGGAAATACCTTACATATTAGCGCGTCATTATGAGCATGTAAAGACATCATCTGGATATAATGACTGACATGCTCTACTAGGTCTATTTTTCCATCATAAAAGTTAAATGGTGGGCATGTGAATCTGCTCGGCATTGTGGCCCGTTCAATGTCATCTGAGAAAGGTGATCGAGTAGCTGTACGTAAAGCTCGGCTTATAGCGTCCATGGTGGCATTCCAGGGTCGCCGCTCCTCTGGGGAATCTGAGTCTTGGTCTGTATATTCCCATGACCGTGAATGGTCCTGGTGTCGTCAGGAACCGGATTGATTGGACCCGGCTCCGTGGCGGCCTCCCCCACTGGCAAATCCCTCCCCTCGATAGTCACAGTCTCTTTTCCCACGCCTACCTCTCGCTTCAAACTCCAAATCCCTCACTAGCCTATATAGACATTTAAGCTCCTCATCCCTCTACTCAAATTCTTCCCTTCTATCAAAACGGTTACGCCTCGAGGCATCGGACAGTGTCCGGTACGTTTGAAACGGCCCCTTTCTGAGTCCGAACTGCCCTTGCTCCTCATACTCCCTATGTTCGTGTCGCTTCTGCCTTCTTTCCCACCAGGTGGATCCCCGAAAAGATCTCCCAGAGCCACTTTCAACATAGCTCCCAGATTGTCCTCCTAACATTTTTTCGTGTGCGCCCTAGCAGAACCATAGCTTCGTAAGAGATTTCCACAGACAACACCAATTGTGCGTACCCAAATATGTGGCTATTGGGCTTAACCTCTACTTGAGCTCATAATCTATTTGTTTTGTGGGCTTTTGGGTTTTCTACTGTGGGTGGTCCTATGCTAGGCAGACCCAAATACAACTCTGTTTCCTCAAGCCTTTCTCTCTTCGTCACAAAGTTGCTCCTTTACTCTCTTTGAGTATTTGCTTTCTTCCCTCAGTATTCTCCCCTTAATGTGCGACTATGATTATTTGAGTTGTTAGTGGGAAAGGAGGTCCAATGCCATGATCCTTAAGTGGGTGTTTAGTTGGGAGTGGGCGTGTTAAGAGTGGCATTGGAACTAGTTTCCACCTTAGAAGAGATGTTTGGCAGAGATACTCCCTAAGGAAATACCGGGTATTTCGGGCCCCTTGTTCCTGGGTAGTAGCTATCCCCACTAGGTCGAAGTTGACTGGTTGGATTTTGCCATCCCTGTCCTTGTCACAATGGTTCCGTTGTGCTCTTTGGTCATAGATTGGGCACCAAGGCTAGTTCGGGCCCAAGTCGTGGGCCCCCATAAAACAGACATTCTTGCACCATGTCTTAAGGCCCAAGGCCCAACAAGCTCAAGGCTTTGTACACTTGGCATTATGGTGATGGGCTTTAATGTGCAATGGGCTAGAAGGGGAGTTGGGCCCCGTACAGTATAGAATGGATAATTTTTATTATATTAGAATATATAATTATTATAGATGATCAAAATAATTAAAATTAAAATTTAATTTTAAACTTTTAAAAATTTTTAGTAATAGAAATTTAGTCGGCTTAAAATTTTATGTTTCACAAAACTTGTTTGTTAGGTTTTATTTATGTTGGCTATGGGTGAATTGGGCCTGGGGGACCATGTCGGCCCACTTGATCAAGACCTAACTCAAAGCCCGAGACCCATCGGATGAATTAGACTTGGTGCGTAGGAGACAGTTAGCCTTGGGCCTTATCACAATGGGCCCAGTCCCGAGTTTGGGACTGTGGCTGAGAGGATGGCAAGTTAAGGGATTCCTAAATGGTTGGTTAAGCGTTAACTAATAACAAAGGTAGTCGAGGTAGAACACGAACCAAGCAAGATAGGTAGCCGAAGACTGATAGTGCCATAAGGAAACCACCCCCGAAAACAATTCGGCGTTTGGAAAAAGTTCCAAGGAAATCCTCTAAAGTCATGAAGATCCCTTAGGATTCTGAAGGACATGGAAATACATGTGTGAAGGGGGGAGGTAATGATGAAAACCCCACGAAGGAGAGGCTATAAGAAGGGGTAGAAGGTGGAGGCTTAGGGGGTTGGAAAACTGGGGAGTAAAGGAACAATAGAGAGAAAAACATAGGGAGACACTGGGGATTCAAGAGGGACCAAGGGAAGTTTGAGGCTTCATGTGTAGGATTGAGCCTTAACCCACATATAAATAGATTGTGACCCAAATATTGTCGCGAACTTCAGTATTCGATAACCACAATTGGCGCCATCTGTGGGAATCTTGCCCTACTCGAGGCTTTGAGCGAGCTTGGTACAGTCCAACTATGAAAGGAGCATAGAAGGGAAAATCAACACATGCACGACGGGCAGGAGACGAAAGTAGACTCTGATGAGGGATCTTCCCATGGGGAATGAACTGTGTCGTATATCCCTGAGTGGCCTCATCGCAATGACCACTTAAGGGAATTGGAGAATCTGTGGAAGTAGGTCAATGATTTAGAGATTGAGCTTAAAGGACGAAACCGTAGAATAGACTGGGAGGATTCATCTGAAGACCCCGACTATGTTGTAGATGGGTCATCTCGGGGTAGTGGCTCACATCGATTGAGAGACCGGTTGCGCGAAACTATGGGGCATTACCATGAATCCCCCCATCGCGAGAGGCACAAACACCGTAATGCCACTCTAGATGCAATGAGCTGGGCATTAAGGAAAGCTACCCGATCATAGTTCACCAATGATATCGAGCGCACGGAGATGCCAATGAGGTTTGCGCGACCTCCATTCACCATCTACGATAGGAAAATTGACCTTGTAGAACAATGTAAGTCACTATATATCAATGATGTCGCTTTATTCTCACAATGATGAGTTGATGTGCAAAGTGTTCTCATCTAGCTTGGGGCCGACAGTAATGAAGTGGTTCAACGGTTTGAGGAAAGGGGCTATCCAAGATTTTAGGGAGTTGATACAAGCGTTCGAGGCTTGATTCATAACATGTACCAAAGTTCCTTAACTGATAGGTTCCTTGTTGTCCATGAGGATAAGAAGTGGCGAGACCCTCCAATCTTATATGAACAGATATTTGGAACTTTACAATGAGATAGGAGGGGGAAACGAGCAGATGGTGCCCAGCACTTTTTGAATGGGCCTTCCTAAAAAGTCGACGTTGAGATATTCTCTAACCACAGCCTTCTGAGGACATGCATTAGCTGATGAGAAGGATTAAGGAGCATAAGAGGCTGGAAGATGACTGACTACAGGGCAAATGTAAAGCCCCGGCTTTGTCGTAGTATCGTAAAGAATATCGTCCTGAAAAATCCCAGCAGAGGACTAGGAGAGAACCGAGGGCCCCTAGAGAAGGCTTGAAACAACGTGCTGAGGGAGTTAATGCTACATTCAAGGAACCAGTCTACAAAATCTTAGAACACATAAAGAATGAGCCATACTTCCGATGGATGGGAAAGATGGGTGGAGACCTGTCAAGAAGGAATCAGAGCTTATATTGCACATACCACAGAGAGAAGGGGCATACTACCAAGTAATGCCATTTGTTGAAGGATCACCTGGAGTAGTTGGTGAAGGCTGGGCATCTCAAGAAGTTTTTAGTCCAGTAGGAAGTAGCAAATTTAGGTCAAGGGTTAGGAAGCTGGAACGACTGAACTCTCCCACCTTCGAATGGGCAATATAGAGGTTATTCATGCAACTTCTCGAAGCGTGAGCTTGAGCAGTCGGAGGGGAGTACTTAGCATAGTATCCCCCTCAGAAATAGAGGCCACAAACCATCTTAAGAAGAGACCTCGGAGGATTTTCACCCCAATCACCTTTAGTGAAGTAGATTTGGAAGGAATGTCTTAGCCGCATGATGACGCTTTAGTATTGACTTCTCGAATTAGAGGTTTCTTTGTAAAGAGGGTCATGGTAGATTAAGAGAGTGGTGTCGAGATAATGAACCTCGATCTGTACAAGGGTCTAGGGTTGAAACCATAAAATTTGAGTAAGTATGATACCCCATTCGTAGGGTTCGATGGGAGAATAGTGACACCCGAAGGACAGATAAAGTTGCCGGTGGTGATTGAGGGGAAGGAGGTATAGGTAAATTTTATCGTGGTTAACGCCTTCTCACCCTACATGGAGATCCTGGGGCGGCCTTGGATCCATGCCATAGAGGCAGTACCATTGACCCTACACTAGAAAATTAAATTTCCCACGTAAGACGGTGTCGTAGTGGTTCAGGCCGATCAGAAGATGGCCAGGCAGTGCCTGGTGGCGGGAATTAACCACGAAATTAAACAGAAGGAACAAGTTGACCGTGAGCCTTTATAGCAATAATGGAGGCTGAGGACTTAGTAGGGGTTGACAGTGCCGAGGAGTTGATTCAAATACCAATCTTGCCATTTTTCAACTGGTGGTTCCGAATCGGGAAGAGTTTGTCTACTAAAGACCGAGTAGAAATTTTGTTAACGCTAATTCAGAACATGGATGTGTTTGCCTGGACTCCGTATGAAGTGCCTGGGGTCGACTTGAATTTTATTATGCATAAGTTAAATGTGGACCCCTGAATCCTGCCAAAAACATAGAAACCGAGGAGATCCGCTAAACCTTACGTGGATGTAGTAAAGGAGGAGGTGGTGAAGTTAAAACGCTCGGAGGCCATAAGGGAGGTATTTTTTTCTCGAATGGCTAGCTAATACCATTGTGGTTAAGAAGAAGAATGGAAACTGGAGAGTATGTATTGATTTCACTGATCTTAACTGAGCATGCCTGAAGGACCCCTTTCCGGTGCCTAAAATAGACCAATTGGTAGACTCCACGGTCGGGCACCAACGAATGAGCTTTTTAGACGCATTTAAGGGTTATCATCAAATAGCTCTAGCCCTTGAGGATCAAGAAAAGACTTCCCTTATAATGCCCAAGGGGAATTATCATTACATGGTGATGCTGTTTGGATTGAAGAATGCGGGGGCTACATATCAATTGATGTTTACACGCATGTTTAAGGAGATGATTGGGAAGACAATAGAGGTTTATATTGATGACATGGTGGTGAAGATGAAGGAAATGGGGGCATGCCCATAACCTGGAGGGCGTCTTTCATATTTTAAGGCAACACAAGTTATGTCTTAATGCAGAGAAGTGTGCCTTTGGAGTAGGATCGGGGAAGTTCTTAGGATACATGATCACTGCCTGCGACATAGAGGTGAACCCCGACCAGATAACGGCCATTTAATAGCTACACCTACCTAGCAATCCTAAGGAGGTCCAAAAGCTTACTGGTATGATTGTCGCGCTGAACAAGTTCGTATCAAGATCCGCAGATAGATGCCGACCATTTTATCAATTGTTGAAGAAGTGAAAAGGTTTTCATTGGATAGAAGAGTACGATTTGGCATTTAAAGACCTAAATCCTATCTTGCCAGCCCACCTATTTTATCCTGACTCGACCCAGAGGAGGATTTATACATGTACTTGGCAGTGTCCGATCATACCGTCAGTTCGATGTTGGTTAGGCAGCATGAGGGGATCCAAAGGCCTGTTATACTACCTTAGCAAAACCTTAGTGGATGTGAAAACTTGGTATTTACCATTGGAGAAAATGGCCTTGGCCCTAGTACATACCACAAGGAAATTACCCCACTAATTGCAGGCTCACACTGTATGGGTGTTAACTGAGTACCCTTTGCAGTCATTATTGAGAAGATCAGATTTCACGGGAAGGATAGCAAAGTAAGGGACGAGACTGGGGATGTTTGACGTACGCTATAAACTGAGGAATTCTATTAAGGGGCAAGTGCTTGCAGACTTTGTGGCTGAATTTACCCCTCCTCTTCTGGGCTCGGTGGGAATATGTCAGGTTAAAGTGGGTCAATGGAAGGTATTCGTGGATGGAGCCTCTAATGACAAGGGGTGGGGGGTCGGGATAGTGTTAGTATCACCCAAAGGAGTTAAGTTGGAGAGGTCGCTCAAGCTAGCCTTTCAAGCCTTGAACAACGAAGTAGAATATGAGGCCCTTATCGCTGGGCTCCGGGCAGCAAAAAGTCTCAAAGGGAAGGAGGTGGAGATGTTCTTAGATTCAATACTGGTGGTAAGTCAAATCTAGGGGAACTTTGAGGCAAGGGATCACTGTATGTCATAGTATTTAAAGATGTTCAAGAGTTTGTAGGCAGGGCTTCAGAAAGTTAGTGTGGTCAAAGTGCCGAGAAGCCAGAATAGTCATGCCGATTCTTTGGCCACACTGGCGTTTTCCTTAAACGACTGCATACCCCGAATGATTACCGTAGAACTGTTAGAGCAACCAAGCATCGAACAGCAGATAGTGATAGCAGCTACATCAAAACTAAATCCAAGTTGGTTGGATCTATACATAGCTTTTCTATCTGACGGGTCCTTACCGAACGATATAAAAGAAGTTGAGAAGGTGCGGAGGACAGCAACTCGATTCTGGCTATCTGAAGATGGGAGGTTGTAGCGCCATTCATTTGGAGGACAATACTTGTTGTGTCTTCATCCTAGTAAAACTACCGAGCTATTGGCTGAGCTTCATGAGGGATTATGTGGTGGCCACTGAGGGGGTAAGTCACTCACACACCGAGCCATGACTCAAGGATTCTGGTGGCTAAATATGCAATGGGAAGCAGTTGACTATGTTAAGAGATGTGATTGGTGCCAGAGACATTCACCCTCTGCTGCACCTACCTAAGGGAAATCTCAACTTGATCGTCAGCCCTTGACCTTTTGCCCAATGGGGGTTAGATATAATCAGAACATTCCCTTGAGCCTCGAGGAATAAAAGATATATGGTGGTAACCATGGATTATTTTACCAAATGGGTGGAAGCCGAAGCCTTGGCAAACATTCGAGATGTGGATGTAAAGAAATTCGTTTGGAAAAACATCGTCACGAGGTTTGGGGTTCCTTGGGCATTGGTGTCTGACAATGGGTTGCAGTTTGATAGCAATATTTTTCGGGAGTACTATGGTAGCCTTAGGATAACCAATAGGTACTTATTGCCCATATATCCTCAGAGCAATGGGCAAGTCGAAGCGACGTAAGACAATCGTTAACGGTATGAAGAAGAAACTGGAGGGTGCGAAAGGAAACTGGGTTAAAGAGCTGCCGAACATTTTATAGGCGTATCGAACGACCCCTAGAAAATCGACAAGTGAGACGCCCTTCTCCATGACCTATGGTGCTGAAGCGGTTATACCAGTTGAAGTTAGTTTGTCGAGCTCGAAGGTTGCAGGCTTTACACAGAGCCATAATGATCAGTGTATGGTTGGGAATCTGGATGCTTTGGAAGAGCGAAGAGATATGGTATCTGTGCTGCTTGCTGATTATTAGCAAAAATTGGCTCAGGGATACAACTGAAAGGTGAGGCATCAGGACTTTGTTCTGGGAGACCTCATTTTGTGAAAGGCTGTTGGGAGTATGAAAGATCAAAACGCTGAAAACTGGCCTCAAATTGGGAAGGACCCTGCCGAGTAACAGCTACGACCGGAGCGAGAGCCTATTACTTGGAAGACTTGGAAGAAAGACCTTTCCCTTGACCATGGAACGTCTATAATCTAAAGAAATATTATCAGTGAACGTAATGTACAGTATGGAATGCGTGTATAAATTTGTAAGTTGGCAAGAACCATGGAAGTAGAAGAATTTCAGTCAACTGATCCTGTATAAGTTCGAATGAACAATGAAGTATCTGTGCATGTCCGTAGTACATAGTCTTAAGAACAGAAATCTGGCCTCGGCTTGACTCCGGTCACCGACCAAATGGAAACCTTTATATTTAGTCCTAAGGACAGAAATATGGCCTTGGCCTGACCCGAGTCACCGACTAGATGGAAACTTTTATATTTACTTTTAAGGATAGAAGTCTGGCCAGGGCTTAGCTCTGGTCACCGACTAGATGAAAACCTTAATATTTACTCCTAAGGGCAGAAGTCTGGCCTTAGACTGACCCCGGTCACCGACTAGAAGGAATCCTTAGGCTATGTTTGGTTGGAGGAGTGGAAAAGTGGGAGGATGGAAAATTGTGAGAGGATAGAAAAGTGGGAGGATAGAAAATATTTAGTTTTCCCTCTTATGTGTTTGGTTGGAAGGATGGAAAATTGGGAGGATCGAAAACTCTTTTATTTAGTTGGGGAGAAAAATGGGAGTATGAAAAATGTAATTAATATAAATTGACTATTATGCCCTTCTTACATAATAGGTAAGAAATATATTTATTTATACTCATTAAATAATATAAAATTTACCACATCATATATATAAATTTATATTATTATTTTTATTATTATAATATAAAAATTATAATTGTATACATATAAATTTAATTGGACAAAAAAATTTTGTAACAAGCAAAAATGTACTTAGCAAATTTACACTACATGCGGCCCACAAGCCAACGTGGTCAGCAAAGATGAAGGCTGCAAAAGTATGCCCACCAGCCAACGTGATCAGCAAATAGAAAAAAAAATAATAATCATATTAAAAGAATTGATCTCCAACGGAATCAATCAAAAGCAAAGGACAAAAGGAAAATAATGAAAATACCTGATGAAGCAAAGCACAGAGTACGAACCGAAGAAAAAAAAAACCCAGATTTTAGAAATTCAGAATCAAGTAATCAAAAATCAAAAGCAAAAGGAAAGGAAGATAAGTTCGATACCTAATGATTGATGAAGCCACTGAAGCAGAGAGGGCGAGACCAAGACAGAGGGAAAAAAAAAAAAAACCCAGAAGCAGTCTAGCAGATCGTGACCGTGAGCGTGAGGATGCAAAGCAGAACAGAGGCAGTGTGAAGGGAAAAAAATTTGATGAAGCCACTAAAGCAGAGAGGGCGAGATCGTGACAGAGGGGAAAAAAAATACCCAGAAGCAGTATTGTAGATCGTGACCGTGAGCGTGAGGATGTGAAGCAGAACAGAGGCAGTGAGAAGGGAAAAAAATTGAGAGATTCAGAGGCAGAGGGCAATATGGTAAAAGTGCTGGGAGAGAACTTTTCTCCCCCAGCTTTTCCTCCCGATTTGGGAGGAAAAAAATTTGTGGGCCCGGAGAGAAAATTTTCTCCGGGTTTTCCACTCTCCCCAGTTTTCCACTCTTGCCAAACAATGGAAAATCCACATTTTCTTTCCTATGTTTTCCATCCCTCCTAAATTCACCCCAACCAAACACACTGTTAGTATTTACTCATAAGGGCAGAAGTTTAGCCTCGGTCTGACTCTAGTCACCGACCAGATGGAAACCTTAATGTCTTTCATAAAGACAAAAATCTGGCCTCTGTATGACTCCGGTCACTGATTATATGGAAACTTAAATATCTCCCTAGGAATAAAAATATGGTTTTGACCTAATTCCGATCATCGGCTGTACGGAGACTTCGATAACTTCGCCCGATTTCAAATACAGGTTACGGCATAAACTCATTATTCAATCATTGAATATCCCTACTATTGACAAACAATCAGGGAATGCCCCTACGTTTGAATGCACCCTTGATATTAACTAATAAAGACACATGAGGAGGGTATATCGCGAATGTTGAAATTATGTACGACGTACTGAACAATAACACTTGTGTATTTTTAAACATTAATATTAAATTGCTGATGCTGTAACCGAACGCCTAAATTGTCTATTGCATTACCGAGCGATAGCAATTAAACAATATTCAGTATGAATGTCAAAGTGTTAATAACGTTACTAAGTTAGTAAATGTTGGATGAAGATAAGTGGAGGGCATTAGCCCTTCTCATGCAATCATACAAGGATTTGGAGAAAGTTAAAACCATTAGTCTCATATAAATTTAGAAAAGGAAAAAATAGTTTAATACACGGGTACTGACCCACTTAGGGAAATACATAAATAAATAAGAAAGAAGAGAAACAAAATGCAAAATAACATAATAAAAACATTTTCTAGACTCCGGGGGCATTGGTGGTCGGGGGTTTGGTGTGGGAGCTTCTTGGCTGGCTGGAGGATTAGTGGGCGGAGGGTCCGAGGTGACTATGGGCTGCACAGCGTTCTGGCTCTGTATTGTGGTGTCAACTCTCAGATTGTCTTCATCGAGCACCACTACATGGGAGTTGATAGGCCAAAAATGTATTGACCCCTTATGATGAATTAATTGATTAATTAGCCAAGTTTATTAATTAATCAAACTAGTCGCTAACCCGTGCGATGCACGGAATATATTTCACTTTGCTTAAAATAAAATTTAAAATGAAAAAACATCATAACTTATCAAAATAAACATAAAATATACAATATTCATCGCAAAATGTTATTTGAGAATAAAATTACCATCAAAATGATATAAAGAAAAATTTCATGTCCAAACAACTCATCAAGGTGGAATCTGGTTATTACTAAGATCCTATATGCAATTTACCAGAAAGATATCATGTCAGTTTTGATCTTCATTCTCTTTTTGCATATTAATTACTACTTTTAACTTCTATGTAAAATTTTGCTTTAACACAATTGTTATCTTGAGATAAATCTATAGTTATCTCATCTTTACTACTGGTACTCATCCCATGTCTATCGCCATTGTAACCGTAAAACATAAAATCATACCTATTGAAGAAGAAATTCAAAGTAGTTCATCTAGCATTACACCAACAACATTCAAGGCAAAATCCTTCCTATGAAGGGGGAAAAAAATCAATCATCCATGAAAACAAAGATTCATAAACTGAAGAAGCTCAAGATAATTTTAGAACTTGTCAAGATATATAACCACAAACCAAAAATTTTAAGAACCAAAAGGGGATTATCATAAGAAATAAATGTGCCTTAGTTTGTATATGAATTTAATTTGTGGAAAATTTATAGCCACATACCAAAAGATTTAAGAACCAAAGGGGGATTATCATAAGATACAACTGTGCTTCAAAATTTGTATAAATTTATTGGAAATTCAACGGTGATTTATGAATAGCACACTTGATTATCAAAAGCAAATTCCTAACTTCAAATTAAAGGGTTTCATGTTCTCTAACTCAAATTTCTATATCACACCTACAAATAATAATTATATAAAACTGATACAAACCATGCACAGACAATCAATAGGCTTTGTTGCTGGTCTTAAGCACTAAGATTTGAATTGCATTGTAATCATAACTGCATAATACATAATTAAATGTCAAGGCTTTCTAGGGCTTCACATATACTTCTTTAGGATCGTCTACAACACTTGTAGCAATGCAAAAGTTAAAAATAAAAAATAAAAATAAAAAGTAGTAGAGATTGCAAACAGAGAAGAGAGAGTACCAAGTTTTTGTTGGGTTTTATGCTTCCACACCTTGGGCTAGAAGACATAAGTTGCAGCTTTGATTTTTCTCCAAAAAATAGAGATGCTTTATTTGCCATATACAATATAAAATAATTATTAGAATTTCAACTCAAAAACCAAACCCATAAAAACACTATTAAAATATAGAGATTAACCCAAATACTTATAAGAAAATCAATTCTAAACATAAGAAAACAATAAGATAGAATGAAAATTTCAGGCACATATGAAAGCAAATAAAAAAAAGACAAAACCTACGCTTTGAGTTTAGGGTTTTGAGATGGTAATTGCTAGGGTTTTAAGGAGAGAAGAGATTTTGGTATTTTTATGCAAAAAACGTTATTTTAGGTCTATGTGATTTATTTCCTTGTTTTTAGGCTCTTTTAATGTTTTTTAGGTCAAATTTGGTTCCTATTATGGTTAGGTATTAATTAGGGCTTATTTTATAATATATTTTCTTGTCCATCAAGTTTTATGGAGCCCTTAAATAGGCCTTCAAGTTTGTATACGTTTTTCAATATTATTGTTATAAGATATAAAACCTAAAATAAAAAGAATCAAAAATAAAAAGAAAAAGAAAATAGTGATGATGTGGAAAATTGTGAGAGCTTCAAAAGCTTCGGTTTTATATATATATATATAGATTAACATGCAAAACGTGGTAGCACAAATAAATCACCAATTAAACTAAGTATGCCGCAGAAAATAAATTGACATGGTGATTTGTTTACGAATGGGGAAAACCTACACGGAAAAAACCCCACCAGGTGATTTTAAGGTCACCACTCCCAAGAATCCACTATTATTACAGCAAGCAGTTACAAGTAAAGGAATCCCAGTACCTTATACCAACTTACAGTTGAACCATTACCCCAATACCCAATTGGACTTGTTATGTAGTGACAATCTTTCCTTTTCAATGCATGGCTCCCAGTATGTGACCAACCAATTGCGCGGATCCCAGTACACGACTTTACTCACCAACTAAAGAAGGATGTTGGCTGCAAAGTTTTTCAGTTCATCCAGATGATGAAGATCAAGAAGCTCCTTGGTCATAAAACTTTATGATGTACAAACACAGCAGCTTCTTCACAAGAAAGATGAACTAGGGCAAATTTTGTCTCCGGTCACAATTTGCTTGAACAAAACTTTGCTCAACACTTGTGTGTGTCACCTTTGAAGGCCCTTAAAATAATCCTTATATATGTTTAGGGTTGTGAGAAAAGAAAGCCCAAACATATAATCACGGATTGGATGAAAAACAAACTAAAAAATCTGAGTTTCATAAACCTCGACAGATACCCTATCTGTCGAGCCATGGGATTCAGACAGCTCTAAGTCTCGATAGATGCTAGTTGTCGAGCTTTAATGAACAACACTTTTCACACTTGATTCTTGGACAGACTTGCATGGTTTTAACACTTGAACTTGAAACAAGATTTCCTAAAGCATCAAACACATCCTAGATCTACCAAATTACAAGTAAAGAGCATTTTGTCAAAGGATTAGCCAATTACACAAAATAGTGACATATGTTTCTAACATGTGAATCACATATGTCCTAACAGGAGTCAATTTGCTTTGACAACTCCCTAGACTACGCACTCTCCGAACCCTTTTCCTCATCACTGCTATCTTTGCCTTGCCCTTCAACTTGGGTTTCCACTGTAGGATTTTTTGGCAGCGGGACTTGGTCAGCGCTTCTGAAAGGGGAGTCCTCTGGAAGACCAATTGCGTTGACGGTAGCCATCCAACCCTCCATGAACCCGAACTTCTAGGCCTGAAAGATCACAAGAACAGCGGAGTTTTCAGCGTCCCTGAAGCCCTTGTTGTAATAGGTCTGCTTTCGCGTTTTCTCGGTGCTGTTGAAGTCTGTGAGCTCCTTGTCCCAGGCAAAAAGGATGCTGGCTGTCTTCGCCAAGCCTTCCTTGAAGATCACTGGCTTTTTGCTCGGCCAATTCTAGCACCTTCTTGGCAGTGGTCACCCGCCTTTCCATCACATTGAGCCTTAGAGTCTTCTCCTGCAGGCTAGACTCGACTACCTGCTTAAGGGATTTTTCTTTGTCTATTTCCTCCTGTGTCTCCTTTAGCCGACCCTCCCCCACATGCGTTAGTTGAGCAGCCTAAACCAACAGGAAAATAAAACGGGGTCATTCAAGCCCAATTGGTAACACTTGTAAATTGAGAGATTGGCAAAGGAAAAAAAGAGAGGCCGAGGTGATAAAACGGTAAAAGGTCGGGTGATAATAAAAATAAATAAATAAAAAGCTTAAACTTAAAAACTTACCGCTATAGTGTGCCACTTCAATTTGAGCACCAAGTCCTCATCTCGAAAGCTTAAGTAATGCTCCATATCAATAAGAAGCAGTAAGGCCTGCCCAAGGCTATCCGATACATGGCCTTTTTCTCTACTCCTCCATGTCCGCAGGAAAGAATTCAAAGGCAAGACCTTATCCCCCATGTGGAAGGTGCATTCCCACCCCGCGGCAGAGCCCGAGGAAGAAGCCGTTACCTAGGACCCAATTATGACTGGTTGGCAGGTTGTGTCTCCTGGGGGGTCTTACTAGTCGTCTGAGTGGACGCACAACCTAATGCTTGAGTGGGGGTGTCAACAGTAAGGGGGGAGCCGTCCCTGATCATAGCACCACTTGCACCCTTCTGCCCCTTCCTCCGCTGTTGGGAAGCAGGGGGTGCAGTTTGTTGGGGTGTGGTCCTAGCGGTAGCCTGACCTCCCAAGGCTTGAGTGGCTGGAAACCAGCAATCCAAGGCCATTGATCATTTTTGAACCATCTCTTCTGCCAAGTTGGGAAGAATGGGCTTTTCAGTATGCGTGTCCTCAACAACTGGACCTTCTTCGTTAGGGTCTCCTAAGATGGGGGCCTCTACAGGAATGTGCACCGCTCGACCTTGGAAAACGTTATCCCTTGAACCATCTTGTATAGGTTTGAGAGAGTTGTGTCTGATCAGTCAGGGACCTAAATGCCTAGCTTCCTCGGAAGTGAGCCCTGGTGGCAAGAACCCAGGTAGCCGAACGTCCAAATATAACAACAATAGGTTGTCGACCATTAGCATGCTAGACAAATCTTGGTAGCTTGTATAGGAAGGCACACAACCTAGGATTAGGTGAGAAGCCCTTAATTTCCCATCGAAGTGCACAAATATCTCAGAGCAAAGGATAAAGTTGAGCTCCCGGATGCACACAGTGCTTATATCCGGCTTAAACTTCTTGGAAACTGCAATCAGGGGGGCGACGAATCAACGAGATACTGAGAAAGTATAAAAATAATAATAATGAATGACAAGTAAATGACAATAAGCACATTAATAAGTCAAAAGGAGAAGGGAGACACATTCGTTCGGTGATCGGGAGAAGAGAATACTGACCTATCTCATGAGGTGAGGTCGGGCATGACAGCTCTCTGTTCAGCTAGTTACCGCTCATTATCATGTACTCCCTTACTGAGTTCTTATTGGAATTGGGGAGGCAGGATATTAACCTAACCATTGTGTTTCGGGTCTAAAGGTAATACCCAAGCTTTAGACTCCCTCGAATGGTGTACAAGAAATTGATGTTGTGATGGGTAAGGCTCAGACCGAATAAATGGTTGAGACGCCCCACACAGCTGACTACCTTATAAAAGTTAGGTAAGCATTGGTCGGGGCTAAGGCTGTAAAAGCTGAGGGTCCTAAGCAATAAGGAGTCTATTGGGAACCTAACCCCGCCCTTCAGAATGGACATTAAAGGAAAAAATACTACATGGGGGAGCCTCTGAACTTCTATATCTCCCTTATGACAATACGAAATTTCAACGTCACGAGGGATAATGTATTTAACTCTGAAGGATTCTACGTTTTTCCTAGTTTTCTAAAGGTAAGCAAAAGGCATATTGTTGAATCTAACTAAGTTAAGAAGAGATAGTTGAAGGGAAGAAGACTTACAGAGTGATTTCTTGTAGAAGAGGGTGATCTTGTAGGGAGAGTAAGGGCTCAAGAGCAAGAGGAAGGCAGTGTTTAGAACTTAGCAGAAACTAAAGAAAACGTAAAACATAGATTATGGGTAGTGATGAGTCTAAAATTTATGGTTGTCACTACGCGAAGATCGTCATTTTCCTAGAGAAGACGTTACACATTTATTATGCTTATTGATGACGAAACATAACAAATGGAGCAACGGTCATAGAATGAGCTGTGAACTTCAAACAAAGATTCTGTAACACACTAGCTGTTAAGAATAAATATAGTGATTCATTGCCCATTGATTAGGCATTCAACTATAAAAGAGAAAGCACCAGAAACCTAAGGTAAGATCAATTACACACAAACACTCTACAAAAATCACTCTCAACTCATTTTCTCTCTAGAATCTTTCTCCCCTACTGACTTAAGCATCGGAGGCAGTTTGGCTGATGCCACACCGACGTGTTATTCTTCCTCTCAGCTCATTTTACAAGTTCTCTATCTACAGAGACAACCCCATTCACAACATTGTCCATCCGCTATGATGACGAGCTCAGCTGTTGATTTTTTGGCATCATCAGTTGGTATTTATAGAAACAGGGGTCATTAATTATGACTGTCCAATTGCAATTAATGTGCATCATCATTTCGCTTCACGCATGCCTCGGTAAACGAAGCGTCAGGCCATTTGGATCGTCTGATGTCTTAGGCTCTGCCACATATTTAAGCAAGCTATCTTGTCTGTTACATTAAAAGATGGATTGTTGGTCTTCTCGAAATGTAACCGTCATTCCTCTTGGATGGGGAAGGAGCAAATGCCCCGACCGTGGGGTAACAAAACCCCGATCCTATCTCCACTATGTGGAAACAAGATCGTGGAGGGGCTATTGTGGGTGAATTGGGCCTGGGAGACCATGTCGGTCCACTTGATCAAGACCCAACTCAAAGCCCGAGACCCATTGGACAAATTAGACTTGCTGCACGACAGACAATTAGCCTTGGGCCTTATCACAATGGGCCCAGTCCCAAGTTCAAGACTGTGGCTGAGGGGACGGCAAATTGAGGGATTCCTGAGTGGTCGGTTAAGCACTAACCGATAACGAAGGTAGTTGGGGTAAAACATGAACCACCCTTGAACACAATTCGGCGTCTGATACAAGTTCCAAGGGAATCCTCTAAAGTCGTGAGGATCCCTTAGGATTTTGAGGGACATGGAAATATGTGTGTGAAGTGGGGAGGTAATGATGAAAACCCCACTAAGGAGAGGCTATAAGAGGGGGCAGAAGGTGGAGGCTTGGGGGTCGGAAAAACTAGGGAGTAAAGGAACAATAGAGAGAAAAACACAAGGAGACACTAGGGATTTAAGAGGGACTAAGGGAAGTTTGAGACCTCATCTATAGGATTGAGCCTTGACCTACATATAAAGATTATGACCCAAATAATGTCGCTAACTTCAGCATTCGGTAACCACATTGGCAATTCATGAGCTTAATATATGTTGTAAGTGTTTTTAGAATTTTATTTTTGCAAAAAAGACTGGTGCAAAGTTTTGCAATTCAAAGTGCGAATCTGAAAATTTCAATTCATGTTGGACTGATCAAAATTACAATTTCGACCAATCAAAACTTAAGTTCAACCAATCAAAAATTACAGATAAGATCAATTTGCAGATTTTAAGCCCAAGCCCATTGTCCAATCTACTAGGGTTTCGTTCCACTTATTCTACACTATAAAAGAGATCTTATAGGATGAAATAAAATAGAGAGAGAAGTGTCTCATGTGCCTACTATTGTGTATCTAGGGTTTTTTTACCCAAAACTCTTTTATAGCTTCTATCAGTGATATTCTTTGAAGAAACTCAAGATCCAGTATTGTAAAAGTTATTACTTTATACTAGTAATCAAAAGTGCTTAAGATCTAAACCTTCAAGGGTGGTCTTGGAGTTGTGGACTGGACGTTCACATTTGGAACACATCCATAACAAAGACTTTTGTGGATCTTAGAGCTTAGTTGAGTAAATGTAGTCAAGTTTACAAAGAATGTGGTTATTCAATCTATGAACTTCTATTTGATATAGGATTTGTTCATCTTGGGATAGGTCCCCCCAAGTTTTTTTTTTTTTTTTTTTTTTTTTAAATAGTGAAAGGATTTGTTTAATTGGTTTTTCTGGATCATCACATCTTGTGCATATTTATTTTCCACTATGCATGATATTTTTGACAAGGGTCTAAACTCAACATTATCTATTTAGAATTTTACCTAAATCCTAATATATAAGAATGAAGCTATTTGTTTATAAGACCCAACTTTTATTATATAGTATATAATGTTTAGATTTTGAGTATAATATTCACAATTAAATTTTTTTTTTTAAATTAAGGAAAATATATTTACGCATATAAATAGGCTATTTCATATATATTATTAATAGAGAATATTTTCACCATTTCAAAATGTGTCTAACACCCTAGAGTCATCAAGGACTAAAGAAGCATCAGGCCTAAGAGCATCATCAGGCACCCAAGGGAATGTCAAGCCTTCCACGCGTTTGATTATACCAATAGCAGTAGTTAAATGCTTATCCGTCTGGTACTTCATGTGGCTGACGAATCCACCTTGACTAACGATCCTTCAAACTTAGCTCCACACCGTTTGCATGTCCTCCACTCAAATATCTCCATAAGAAAAAATGTGCATGCCACACCCAAAAGATCCTTCTACATATTCGTATCCTCCAAACATGGGAAGTTAAGCTGATGAATATAAAAATATGGTTAAGTTGATGATGAATACCATGACCGATTGATCATTGTCGTCAAGCTGATGAATATAAAAATATGGTTAAGCTGATGAATAAACATTGTAATAAAGTGTTGAGTTTAACAGCTTCATCTTTAGTCTAGGTGTGTTGGTTTACGTTTCTTAACTTGCATTTAGTACTTGAGTCTGTATTAGGGTTGTTGTCACACAATTTCCAAAAGAAGGTTTGTTAGGTATTTTAGGTTTTGGCTAATTCCATGACAAATTTGGTTATAATTTTATAAAAGTTTACTTGTAACGACAAAGGCTAGAAATTTTGGCATTTTACCCTTAATTTTTAAAAAATTTGGTAATATGCCCTTGTTTCCAAACTATCTAGGTGCGTGCTCCTGTTTGAAACTCGATTACCTTAAAATCGAGTTTTAATGAAAAACTCGATTGGTTTAAAATTGAGTTATGCCCGATCAAAAAAAAAAAAAAATTTGCATAGAACTCGATTTTATGGAGATTGAGTTCCAAAACGCCACTATAGGCCTTTAAAACGCCACTATAGGGCTCCATGAACCTGCCATGGGACAATTACACTTAGGAAAAAAAATTGCAGGAAAACGCCGCTATAGGGCTTTAAAACGTTACTATAGGGCTTTAAAATGCCACTATAGGGCTCCCTGAACCTGGTATGGGGTAATCACACTTATAAAAAAAAAATTTGCAAAAAAATGTCGCTATAAGGCTTAAAAATGCCACTATAGGGCTCCCCGAACCTTGTATGGGGTGATCACACTAATATTTTTTTTGCATGGAACTCGAGTTCTACGCTTTTTTTTTTTTTTTTTTTTTTTTTAAAGTTTGATTGGGCATAACTCGATTTTCTATAAATCGAGTATTTAATTGAAACTCGATTTTAAGGTAATTGAGTATCGAAACAGGGGCATGCCCCTATATAGTTTGGAAACAGGGGCACGCCCCTATATAGTTTGAAAACAGGGGCATATTGCCAAATTTTTTAGAAATTAAGGGTAAAATGCCAGAATGTCCGACAAAGGCTCATTGTAATTGTTTTCAATATCATTTGTAACCATTTGGTGCAATCAAGGATGAAGTAAAATGAAAGATGTTAGTGTGCAAGTCTGGAAATTTTTGGTTAAGAGAAATCAAGATCAGTCGATCAAGCAAAATTAAGCAGTTTAAAAATTTGTTGGATAGAGTGTTTCACCTATTGTTTGCTTAATTTTTGGTCAAGCGAACCTCTTATGGAAAGCAATTGACTTTGTTTACTCGGTTCAGTTGTAAGCAATCAACCCTTGATCTTATACCTTATAATAAGATCGAAATATAACCCTAATATTCCAAAGAGAAAGATGACAAAAGGATTGAAGAGAAGATCTTGTTCAAAGTGTTCAAGTCTTTCGTCCTGTCTGATGGATATACACTTGAGAGGATACTTCACTACCAAACACAAAATTACCACCCATGTCTTTGTGGAGTGCTATTGTGAAATCACAAAGACGTTGCAAAGACTTTAAGTGGCCTTGAAGTAATCAAGAGACTAGTTTGGCAGTCGATGATCAATTTGTGGCTCCGAGTCACTGTGAAGACTAAATGTTGGTTTAGCAGTTGTAGTAGTAGAGAACATCTCAAATACAATGTTTATTATTTATACTAGAGGTCTAGAAAGTTAGTTTGTATTTCAACAATCTTTATTGTGGATTTATTGAGTTAGATTTTTCCTAAAGTGTTTTTACTGTTTTGGGCTTTCACACTGAAAAAATCCTTGTCACTGTGTGCATGTGTAGTTGTTCTTTACTGGTGTGATTATCACTTCATTTGTTTTGAAGTAAAATATTTTCTAGAGCGACAAATGACTGATTTTTATGAGAGCACGTGTTTGGAGTTTAGATATGGGGATGCGAAGGTGTTAGGCACCCAACCCCACCTAACTTGTGGGCCAACCTCCACTTATTGTGTTCCATATCCTAATTCTATCAAAAGGCCCTTTAATAGGTTTATTCTATACGCACACATGCCCTAAGCCTACCTAACATGCATCTAGCACTCAACCTAGCATTCATCTATACATGGCATAACATACATTTCATATTCATCATCCATCTCATCGCATGCATCTCCTAACATACATCTAGACATAGTATAGGTCCTACCATTCATCTAGCATGTACACACAACTAAACAAGCACATATCTCCAATCATCATCAAGGTAGTACACACTCAAGGCAATAAGCATATCATCATATTCCAAAGGCAGTAGGCATATAGTATCATGACATCAATCAAGCATATTCATCATGTTCATTAAAAAAACATCATATTCATCATCAATCGCATCATGTTCATCGTCTAATTCCATATGCATGCTCATGTGATTATGCATGACTTACCTCACTGCATCATCAACACAACACCTATGCATCAATGCATGATCATGTGATTGTGCATGTTCGTGTTATTCATCTTGCACATAAAACTTAATCTTTAATCTAACACGCAAAACATGTGAAACATGTTATATTATTGACCCTAGACCTAATCATGCATAGACTGACCTAAATAGGCACTGAGGCTGCGTTTGAATTGGTGGTAAACCATTTCAGGAAATCGTTTTCCACCTTCTCCGCGTGTTTGGCAGTTACGAAAAATAGAATTTTTCGGAAAATCATTTCCAATTTTCCCTTTGACAACGGAAATCGTTTTCAGTTTCTATTTTCACTTCAAAGTATTTCCGGAAAGAGAGAGAGAGAGAGAGAGAGAGAGAGAGAGAGAGAGAGAAAGAAGAGGAGAGAGCCCAGAACCCAGAACAGGCACCGCGCCGATCGCCAGTGAACCCCGATCGTCGCTCACAGCATCGCGCCGCGCCGATCGTCGATCGCACTTTCAGAACCCAGCGCTGCGCTGATCGTCGATCGCACCGCGCCGATCTCGCCTTCGATTGCCAGGGATCGCCTCCGCTCGATCTCGCCTCTGCCGCGCGATCTCGCCACAAAACCAGAACCCATCGCCGATCGTTGATCTCGCCATGAACCTAGAACCCATCACCTTCGCACTGGTGAACCCAGAACCCAGAACCTATCGAGTGGCACCGTCAATCGTCGATCTCCTTCGAACCCAGAACCCATCGCCTCTAACTGGATTTGATATTTTTTTTTTTTTGGTTTTGTTTCTGTTTTGATTGTCGGAGTTTGCTGTGATTTTGAAATTATTTGTAATAAAATTTGTTTGGATGCTGAGAAAATAGCTGAGAAAATGTGAAAAATCTATAGGAAAATAGCATTTTCAGAATACAACCAAACACATGAAAATATTTTCTACAACAATTTTCATAATACAACCAAATACTTGAAAATATTTTCCTTTTCCGGAAAATAGCATTTCCAAAAAATATTTATTTTCCGAAAAACGTTTTACGGCAGCCAAGCATAGCCTAAAACATACAATAAAGCTAAGCAAAATGGAAAAATAAAGAAAACAAATAATTTTGGGTTTTTGGGTTGACATGCGTGTGCATGTAGAAGCATGCATATGCATGCACGAGTATGCGTACACATCCCTACCTAGAAATTCCCAACAAGCAGCACATGAAAACTATATCTATCAAAGCAATAAACCTATTCTACACAGATAACAATTAAAGTAGTAAAACGATAAGCAAAACAACAAAATGAAAGAAATTAGGTTACCTCAAACACGAGCTCTCAAAGCTTGATTTTTTACCGTTCCCCTCAATCAATCTATAAAACAAAATACCCAGAGGATTAGTAAGTTTAACTAGATGGCTTTAGACCAGAATAGGTCCTAGCTAAGAATTTTTAGTTTTAGGATGCTTTTGGATGTAAAGTTTCTCTTTGATAGGCCACAAATTGAATGACCCCTTGTGATTTAAACTAATTAATTAATTTAGCCAAGTTATTAATTAATCAATTTATCATGCAAATGCGTGGCAGCACAAACAAATCACCAAAACTAAATATGCAGCGGAAAAATAAATAACACGGTGATTTGTTTACGAATGGGGAAAACCCTAACGACAAAAACCCCACCGGATGATTTTCAGGTCACCACTCCCGAAACTCCACTATTATCAAATCAAGCGGTTACAAGTAAAGGAATCCCAAGTACCTTACTAACCTATAGTTGAACCCTTACCCCAATACCCAATTGGACTTGATCTGTAGTGACAATTCCCCCTTTTAATGCACGGCTCCCAAGTACGTGACTAACCAGATGTGCGGATCCCAGTACGCGACTTCAAACACCAACTTTAGAAAGAGAGGTTGGCTGCAAAGTTCTTCAGTTCATCCTTTATGATGAATAACACGAAGATGCTTGGTTACAAAACCCTATGGTGCAAATACACAGCAACTTCTTGAAAGAAGATGAACTAGGTCAAGAACTTCGTCTTTGATCACAATTTGCTTGAACAAGGATTGCTCAAGTCTTTAGCAACTTGTGTCTATGTTGACGGCTCTTAAAACACTCCATTTATATGTTTAGGGTTAGAAGAAAAGAAGGCCCAAAAACACATTCACGGATCCCAAGAAAATCAGAACAGAAAATCTGACTTTTTAAATCTCGACAAATAGCAGGTGTCGAGGTAGCTATCGAGCAGGTGTCGAGCTTTAAAAACTGTGCACTTCAGCTTGCTTTTTCTTGGACAGACTTGATGACTTCAACACTTGATCTTGAAACCTTGTTTCTTGAAGTATTAAAAACACCTAGAACTACCCAATTACAAGTAGAGTGCGTTTTGTCAAAGGATTAGCCAATTTACATAAATAGTATGACATATGTTCTTAACATGTGAACACATATGTCCTGACACTCTTGAATCACTTTTTTGGAGTAGATTTGATGTGTTTTGGGAAAAGGGAAATGACGACTTATTTTAGTGTTCAGAGAGAAGAGACATGGCTCTTCCCAGGCAATATGGGATTAGCTTTGTTGCATTTTTCACTAAAAAAAAAAAAAAACTTTCCTTACATACATTTCTGAAACCCTAATACATACACATGCTTAAGCATTCATACACATGACTTAAGCATGAGTGTGCATGTAATGAACATAAGTACGCATGCTTAGGATACGTGCAAGGTTTTTCTTTTCCAAAGCATCCTTCAAGTTAAAGAGTTTCTTTAGCTAGATCCTAGACCAGTCCTAAACCCTTCTAGTGATATCGTTATTGGGGAACGGGAGTTTGAGTTGTAGGAGGTGCAAAATGAGGTGTCTACTGTAGTGTTTGCTTAGTGGGATTGTCTGCAATTTACTCGCACCCATTAGAGGGGAGCTTCAGCATGTTTATGGAGGTGAATGAGGAAGCTGAGAGATCAAGGAATGGTTTTTACCACCAAAATATCAACAAGAATTATTCAAGCAATACCAAGATTGCAAGCAAGGTTCCATAATAGTCAATGCTTATATGGAGGAATTTGATAAACGGCCAATTATAACGATTTGGAGGAGACAAAAGATCAGCGAATCGCTAGATTTGTGAATGGGTTGCATGTGGAAATTCAGGATCAAGTTTCCTTACATACCCTATACGCACTTAGTAAGGTTGAAACCCTAATCAAGAAAGTGGAGTTCTAATAGAGTAGGCCAAATATGAAGTCCTAATTATCTATCTAGATTTCTCTCGATTCTTCACACTCTGATACCAACTAATGTCGTGAAAGCTACATAAAAAAATTAAAAAAAAAACATGTTAATTTCTAAATAAAAAGAAACTAAATACATTAGCTTCCGAATGAAAATCTCAAATTCACGAGGGGTTTTTTGAATCCATAAAGTGATAGATCTTTTGGATTCCACTAGAGAAAAGCAATAGCAAAAGTTTGAATTTTGTTAATTTGATAACTGAATTTCCTTGGCGGCTATAATGTGTTTAAATAGTAAAAGAAAACATAGGGCAGCTATGAAAACATCCAGAAAACCCTAATTCGCACTAATCACAAAATTAGGTGGCGAAAAGGTAAATTTTACCATAAATAGAAAATTGAGATAAGGAAACTAAACTACTATCTCTAGGAGACGTCCTAAAATAGACAGAATCTTATTCTGACATTTGAACTAAAAGTTATTAAGGAAACAAATATTATAAAAATGAGGGGAAAAAAAAAAGATTTTAGGGGCTAAATAATGGGATTTTCCCGAAAGTGGCTTCAATCATGGTCAAAGGCGACAAGTTCTACTCCCAGCAACGTTTCCCTTCATGTCACCAAATTTTACGCAATTCCATCACTATTGCCAATGATTTCTACTAGTACCTTAATTCTACTTCTTAAATTTTCAGCACATTGACTTTTGGCAGTCTCTCTAATCAAGGAAAGTCTGTTCTACATCATTTTCTCTATGAATGTAAGGCCATTAGGCAATACTATATTAAAACCTTACTTTTTATTTCCTCTTTTCTATCTCTCAACCACTCAACAAATTTTTACGACCGAATCATTAACCAAGATGTAAATCCTCTTGACCCTAATTGGTTGCATGGCACTAAAGGGATTGGTGTTGCACCTAATTTGTTATTGATTCATTAAAAGTGAAAACCCTGGACAAAATTGCTTTTTGCCCTTTTAAAAAAAACAATCTAGCATTTTGCCATTTTTCCCAAACTAATTAGGGAAATGCCCATCTTTTGAAAGAAAAAAAAAATTATGTAGCCTATAGCGGCGTTTTTAAGGACTTATAGTGACGTTTTCAAGACCTATAGTAGCGTTTTGTAACTCGACCTCCATGAAATCGGGTTATAGGCAATTTTTATTTTTATTTTTATTTTACCTATAACTCAATTTTATATAGGTCAAATTACAAAACGCCACTATAGGTCCTGAAAACATCATTATAGGCTCCTTAAAAACGCCGCTATAGGGCTTAACTCGATTTATCATAAATCAAATTTCAAAAATGGGTATTTCCCTAATTAGTTTGGAAAATAGGGCAAAATGCTGGATTTTTTTTAAAAAAGAGCAAAAGCCCATTTTGTCCTGAAAACCCTAGACCCAGTGATGTTGATCCAAGAAAAATTCTAATCAATTGAGCCATAGAAAAAAACTGGATATGGGAATTATTGACATGCAGGAATTTGAATTATGATATAAGAAAAAATTGGGAATTTTGAGTTATGAGTTATGAGAATGAGTTGTGAATTGTGAGTTGAGTTATTAGAACCAAAATATAAGAATTGAGATATGGGTGCGTTGAGAACCAAAGACAGCCTTAAGCTCTATAGAATAACTTCATAGTTTTCATAGCCTATAAGCCGCACCCAAAGCAAACGCACCTCTTCAAACAACAAAACTAAAAATTGTATTTCTTCACACATTAGATACATATGATAGGATGACAATTATAGCACAAGTATAAACCACCGTACAGCTTTGGTCCTACCGCCAATACAGCATGGTATATGCTTCTCTTGTGCTTTGACAAGGTGAATCCTCAAGAATCACATGCTGACCGGTTGGTAGGGAATTCCTTATATTGGATATTACTTCATCCACGCGATGGTTGAAGGCTCAGTCAAACTAGTAAGACCCATCAAGAGAAGTTGCAAGTCACTATTTGGACCCCAGCTTACATTGCTAAACATAAACAAACCATTGCTTAGGAGAAGAATCTGTTATGATTAGTGCCCTTAAATCCTATTGAATGATGTTATGTATGATATTAAGTGTGACATTGTATTTGACATTATGTATGACTTAATATTGTGTTTAATAAATTTGTTTTATTATTATCTGAAATAGTGGTAATATGAATATTTGGACATTATCATATGGTCCATGAGATGCATAGTATGTGATTTATGTGATTTAGTCACAGAAGATATAAATCACAGGTTCTTTGTAAACTCAGAATCATAGTTCGTAGTCGGTGATGAAATTGGGCATTTCATCTGCGAAGACTATAACATATCAATTACGATGATTTGTCTTGATCATGGAAGTAAAGACTTCTAGTTGATGTGTTAATATGTTTTAAGAGTTAAGACATATTGAACTGGACCGCCATGAGATTTATTATTTGCCTAATGACTGTCAAATGAATAATAAATCTCATGACTTGTATTTGCATGAACTCTTAATCTTGAGAGAATAATGAACCTGATCATGAGGTGTAGGTTGCTTTAATATATTAGGAGTGAGATCTAAAGCAATGGTCAAAACCTCAGTATGTTGGGCAACCACATTAAGTGTTGATGGAACATATATTTTCAAGATGGAATTCATAGTCTCTTAACGGAGATATAAAGTATTCCCTTGAGATAAGTTTAATGGGTTTGTTATTCAGAGAGTTAGGCCTAACCACTTTAGTAAGACTAAAGTATATATATTTATGGAATAGGATTTCATAAATATATAATGAATAACATTAAAGGATTAAACCGGGTACTGAAGGATTAAGATATAGTAATTTACAAAGTGGCAGTCTAAATTAATGACTTTGTATTACTATGAATATTTTATGAAGGGGTTGCATGTATAATAAAGTCTTGGGATATAATATATAGATAAGACCTAGAGTGCAACTATATTTATATAGTAGTATTAAATATAGTTAATGGTAACTTTGGACTTGTCAAGAGTTGACAGAAAAGCCCAAGGCCCATTGGAGCTAGTGTCTTATTGGTCCCTTTTGGTCCCACTCCAAGCCACACACTTAAGCCCAATTGGTAAGGCCCAAAAGGCCAGCCCAATTAGATATATTGATTAGATACAAAGGGAAAAACGTACAGAAATATATAAGCAAGAAAAACATCATTGTAATGGTGTGGAAGTGAGTAAAAGTCACTCTCTAATAATCCCTTTGTTACCAATTGAGAGACCACACATCTTGGGCGTTGGTGGAATTGGAGTGAAGATTAAAAGTATTCCTAAGTGCTTGAATCTTCGGTTTTGGAATTCACCGTTTCAAGGTACGATCTCTTGTTCTCAAATTCTAAAATTTACTTTATGCATGTTATCAATATTGAATGAAGTAGATCCGTTCAAAACTTACTTTTCCGCTGCATTCACATTTTATTCCATCAGAATCTTACCCAAAACATCAAACTTCATCTGTGATTTTAGGAGTACAAATTAAGGTAAGTGAAACGCAATATCATGTGCATCTGTGCATGTTCAATATTGATCATACAAATAAAAAGCTAGCCATGTGTGACATGTGACTTTGGTATTTGCTAATGATGCCGAACTCTTTTTGTCATCTACGAAAGATGGGGACTGTTGCAAGTACAGTACAAATACGGCGCCCATATCCATCAGCGATTTCAACGAAACTTGTCTCTTGATGCCTCGTACATGCATGCAGGAAGGTCACATGTGAGGTGTGGGCGCCTGAATTTACCCACTTAATAAAAAAGGGCGATGGACAGCTTATGAATCAAATATATGTATGTAACCCTTTCATTCAATTCTCAACCTTTCATTCACATGTTCTAGTTTTTTAGCCAATTAGGTACATGTCAATAACAGTTGTAGTGTGTCGTTTAGTTGAGTCTTATTGACTTCTTTTGGTGGCATGCATTTTACCCTATCCATAAGCCAAACCATTGTAAGTTCGTTTCCAAAGCCTAAAACCATTATATCAGAACGTATATCTCATCATATATTAGTCCTTTAACAAGCTATACAAGATATTAACTTTTATGTTTTCAAAGGATTTCAAAGAAAATTGAGTAAAAATTAACACTTGTCATCAGCAGGAGGATGTACATTTCTTGCCTACTGTCTATTAGGCTATATTTGGTTCGGAAAAAAAAATGTATATATATATATATATATATTTTTTTTTTTTCAAGTGTTTAGTTACGTTCATAAAAATGCTATAAAAAACATATGTTTTACTACTTTCTCAAATTTTCTATTAATAATAAATTTAGATAAAAAATAATCTTGATCAATCACCAGCATGGTGATTGGCAACCGGAGACCAGGAACATTCATAGGGGTGGTGGTTGGGTGGCTAAAAGTAGGAGGCAGAGGTATGGTTGATGAGTTTTGGGTGAGGGGAAAATGAAAGGACTGTAGGCTAAAATGACCAAATACCACGGTTTTTGAAAATATTTTGCAATATACCATTATTTTTGAAATATGCAGGGAACTACCACTAATTATTGGGAACTTGACTTTGAGGAACTTGAGTTTTCCATGGTACTCGAGTGCACGGAACTCGAGTGCCATGAAAAATTTTTGAAATTTTTTTATGTAACTCAAGTTCCATGAACTTGAGTTCCATAAAAAAATAGCACAGCAAATTTGAAGGATATTTTTTCAAAGAACTTGAGTTTCACAAAATCAAGTTTCAAAAAAGTGGTAGATTGCTAAATATTTCACAAACAATAGTAGATTCATACATATTTTTCACGAAATCAAGTTTCGAAAAAATGGTAAATTGCTAAATATTTCATAAACAGTAGTAGATTCATACATTTTTTCTCAAACAATGATATATGACCATTTTGGCCAAGGACTACAAATAAAAGTGTAAAAAAATTTCTACCAAAAGTGTTTTTCATTTTGCAGTCAACTAGAAAGTAATTTCTGGTTGACCAACAATTTCAATCGTCCCAAATACCGGCAAATACAAAAAGTATTTTCCTGGAAATTAATTCCTATAAAAAACAAACACAGCGTTAATTGAAAATGAAAAAATGTATCATAAATTTTATACAAGTGACGGGAGTTCAATATGGAGACTAAAGATCGTACTTGTATTCGTGAATCTTCCAAGTTCTAAAGGACAAAAAGAAAAAATAAATATGTTAGGTATTTAGATCACTTCATATTCCGGTGGACATTATACTCCAAGCATTAGCATTTAGCACTATGTCTAGCTGGACCCAAATAAAAAATATTCCAATAGAGTGTCATGTTTTGAGATTTTTTGCCTTTTTAAATGATGCTTACAAATGGATATAGTGATGTATGGTAATTATATTAATGAATGTATAATTTATGTGATTATTTAACATACCAATATGTATTTTTAGCTTTTTTCTCAAATAATGTAAGATCTTACAATTCACAATCCGATCTTACGATCCACAATCTCACATACCTCCCACGATCTTACGTAGGATCCCGATTTTGATAACCTTGATTAGCACTATGTCTGGCTGGTTCAAGAACAGCTTGGTAGTGAATAAAAATCATCAGTTGGTCGCAGAGAACATGCTATTTGCAATACGGGTCAAAGAGACCTATACGAAAAGAAAACAAGATGAAAGATCAAGGGAAAACAAAATGTCACTAGGTTAGAGTAATGCTATTTGAAATTTCGAAGAGAAGTTTGTGCACTAGTCTCTCAAATGTACATGGAAGTATAGGTTTCGATTTCCCCATGCTCTCAGTGTGTGTGTGTGTGTATATATATATATTGACCTCTTAGAAACCATAAATACCCTATCAAACTTAATGCATCATTTTCTTCTATATTCGTGAAATTTTGAAACAATTTAGATTATTCAATCGTTTCTATATAAATATGAATTATAATTTTTCCCCATAAAAATAGATTCTCTATTTTGTAATTCAAATTCAAGTAAAAAAGACCCCGTTTGGGGGGGGGGGGGGGTTGGTTTCTAAATTTTGTTTATCTCTAGCATTTTTAAAATTTATTTAAATGGTTTCTAATACTAATAAGATTTGACAAAGTAGCATGAGCCCTATATCAACTCAGTCATACCAAACAATTAAACAAGTGGTCAAACAAAACACAACGGATGTTAAGGAAAAGAATAATTGCTAATTTTGAAATTCTTGCCTAAGGATGACTGTTATCCCGACTCCACCATTGACAAGATGGGTAGAAATTAAGAAATGTTCCCTCACAACAAGTCGTCAGAGTCTAGTATAAATGGAGTTTTGAGGTAAGAGAGTGAAAACTTCTAGATTCTTTGGATATATCTTGAAAATAAAGGCTCTTCCCGACCTAAGCATCGAAGAGGGCATTAACCAGCACCACATCGATGTCACTCAGATAACGTCGTTCATTGTAGGAGCTTGTCCTTTGGTTTGACCATGCAATCTACTACATCATCAATTGGCACCATATGAGGGAACGACTTCCTATTTTTTCTTATGAAAAAAACTATATGGTTCAAACAGGGTTGATAGACATCCAATGCAACATTAGCAACACCACCAATTAAGTTGATCAGAACGCCCGAAATAATCCCATCAAGATTAGTGAAGGATTTCCACTTTGGACCAACAAGTGAAAGATATGGCAGCTTCTTTTAAGGCACCCCGCCACGATGAATTGCCTTCTCCCTTAAGGCACCCTGCCACGATGAATAAGGAATAATTTGCAGTGATCAAGGCAAGGATAAAATGAAGTGGACGAGAATCAAATGTGTTGGGTCCCAAATAATATGATCACAAAAACTATCGATTCAAAATAGCAATCACACATAAGAATACAAATATTTACGTGAAAAACTCTTTCTCCTTGAAGGGAAAAACTACGGGACAAACTCTGAATCAATTCACTATTATCAAATCTGTTTGTTCGTTTAGGCCCCTTAAACCGGATTGTTTAACCTAATTAATTAACCAAGTTGATTATTAGATTTATTATTCAGATCTAGGTTAAACAAGAATATATCATATCATGCATAAAAGCGGAAAAGTAAATAATACCATGATATGATGACCCAGAAAAACCGATGAAACGAACCGCTTCAAGGTAAAAACCTGGAGAGGATTTGACCTAGTTATCCTCAAGTTAAAGTAAATCTACTACAAGAGAATCGAAATTTTTACAAAAGATTTAACCATAAATCTATTGCTACCTCATGTAGTCACTTACTGACATGACCACGTGCCACTACAACAAAATGTATTTTTAGTGACGAAAAATTTCGTCACTAAAAGTCCAATTTTTCGTCACTAAGAACCTTTAGTGATGAAATTGGACTTTTAGTGACAAAATTCGTTTCGTTGCTGTAGCCCTGTCGCTAAAAATCCTGGCGACGAAAAATTTCGTCACTAAAAATTTTGTTTCATCGCTAAATGTTTTCCTTGCTAAAAATAGTATTTAGTGACAAAAATATTTCGTCACTAAAACCATTTTAGTTTATTAAATCATATTTAGTGACGAACAATTTCGTCACTAAAACTATTTTCGGGTACATATAGTGATGAAAAAATTCGTCACTAAAACTATTTTTAAGAAAATCTAGGCACATACAGCGATGAAAATTTTCGTCACTAAAACCATTTCTTACGAAATTCCACTACATTTAGTGACGAAATATTTCGTCACTAAAACAATTTTTTGTTGCTATATTTGTGACGAAAAAATTCGTCGCTAAAACTTATTTCTGTTTTTATTATTTTCATGGCGTTGATATTAACCTGTAACCTGTCATTACATTATTAAAACCTTACATTTGATTAACACATTTATTTCAACAACACATTTATAAAAAATCGATCCATACATTCCACAAATTAAAATTAAAACAAGTATCCAATTCAAACTCCTTTCATACAATAATTGTTTGCAACATATACAATAACTTAAGATGTTTTATAACAATACAAAAAATGTAGTATAATATAATTAGAACCAACGGAAGATGTCCTCATATGTCTTCAAATAATGCCAAAAGTAAATTCCCTAAAGCCACCAATAAGAAATCTGCACAAATATAAAAACACTACTACATTAAAATCGTAAAGTAAAAACATTAACTATGTTATAAAAAAACATTTCTAACAATGCATTAAGAGTAGCCACACCAATAAATTAAAATCACAACTCCTAATGTATAAGTTGTAGAAAGCAAATATAAATTTTCAAGTGTAATATAATACAATTAGTTTCAAATGATACATAAAAAATAAAGTGTTTTAACTTAAAGATAAAGTACTAACCAATAAGTGATTTAACTTGAAGATGAACCACCCTGATAGGTAACAGCGTCATCATAAACCTTGCTCCTCAAAAAATTAAGAATATTCTTTTGGACCTCTTCTTTCTTAGCTTGCGCCTCTTACTCCTTAGCTCGCTCCTCTTTGTCCCTAGCTCTTGCCTCTTTGAGCTCAATTATCTCATTTTCTAACCAATGAATATACTCCACCGAAGAACTAGATGAGGCAGTGGTTACTAGAGAAGAAAAAGGTCTCATGCCAAGTCCTTTTACAAAATCGAATTTCTTCTTAAAAACCAAGTTTAAGACAATTATAATGAACTTTACATATCATAATCCATATCAAGATCAACACCAAGTATGTCATGCTCTTCATTTTGATTAGCGTCTCTTGAAGTTCCACCTTTAGGAACAGCCTCAGTTTCAACATCACCCATACAATACTCAATAATATTGTCTTCAACATTGATAGAGACAACATCAACAATTGCTTCTTGTTGGAATGCATCATTATCTTCTGTATTATCATTGGATTCTCCGCCCCTGACTTTCGAGACATCAAACACTCCCCTATGTTGGATGCATTGCATAATTTTCCAAGGGTCAAGCAATTTCGTATCTTGAAGGTAGAAAACTTATTTTGCTTGACTAGGAAGTATAAAAGGGTCATTTTGATACCATCAACTTGTAACATCAATGCTCGTGCAGTGTGCATCGGTTCTTATCATTCTCCTTCGACCATTGGTACCAGTATTGTACCATTCACACTGGAACAAAACAACTTTATGGCAAAATATATACTCTAATTCCCAAATTTTGCACACATGACCATAGAAATCGTGCATTTCTTCCTCATGGTCCCTTCGGTACATACATCACTGTTTTGGGTTACACGACAATTGTCTAGGTCCCTTGTGTGGAACTTTACACCATTGACTATACAAACTGTGTACTCCTTCACATGCGGCTTAAGACCATTTGCTAATGACTATAACTGTTTAGTAGCTTCTGATGACTCGTTAACTTTCAATCTATTCATCTACAATGACATACAACAAGTGATATTAATTAATAATAAGCAATGGCGAATAAATTTACATGTTTAAATTTATTAGTATGTGATTAAATTTCAAATGTCTTACACCTTCTCTGAACCACTTGGGAAACTCGTGTCGTTGGATTTGAGTTATGGCTTCTCCAATAGGATTATGCAATGTGCTTTTGTGTTCGCTGTTAAAAATAAGGTGATTTATTTTCAGCTAAGCATTGCAAATAATATTCAAAACTTGATTAAACAATATATGCATATGAAATCACATACTTTAAATAAGGCTCTAGCTCAGGACTATTGTACAAAAAGTACCAATGAGCAGTATCAAGCAATGCATGAGACAAGTCACCATCATTCCGCCCACCACATGTAGGTCGGGCAATCTGTGAAAAAACTATCAATCATTCGCTAGATTCACCAAAATCTTCATTTCTTTCTCTTTGGTTATGCACAATTTCGATCCCATCGATATACAAAGACCAGTTGTTAATACGTTCTTTAAGAATGTAAGCCTCTACAATTGAACCTTCTAGTCGAGCTCAGTTGGAAATGTATCTTTTCAATTTTCCAAGGTACCTATGAGGAAAAAATCCGCACAAAATGTGATTTTATACCACGTGGGAAAGATGCAATTGATGAATGTATTAAAGGATCTAATTACCTTTCAATTGGATACATCCATCGATATTGTACCGGGCCTTCTAGAATTGCTTCTCGAGGCAAGTGAACAATAAGGTGGACCATAACATCAAAGAATGCTGAAGGAAAGAACCTCTCAAGCTTGCATAGTATAAGAACTATATGTTCTTCTAGTTTCTCCAATTCACTCCGCTTTAGGGTCCTTGAGCATAAGTCTTGGAAGAAGTTGCCCAACTCAAACAATACAATACTAATGTCTTTATCTTTAAACCCTCGCGACCCAATTGGAAGAATTCGTTGTAGTAGCACATGACAGTTGTGGCTTTTCAAACCAGATAATCTACCATTTATTGCATTCACTAACCTTGATATGTTGACTGCATAGCCATCCGGATACTTGACTGATTTCAAAAAGTCATAAAAACCATCCCTTTCATTGGGGCTTAATGAAAAGAAAGTCCGAGGCTTGTCATATGATCCATCAAGACATCGTTTCAAATGCAATGTGTGCCTGAAGTTCATATTTTGCAAGTCTATCCGTGCCTTACCAGTGTCTTTGTTTTTCCCCTCAATGGCCAACAAAGTACGATAAGTACTCTCACCAATTTTCTTCTCCACATACATGACATCAGTGTTGTGCTTAAGCTTTTTATTTTTCCAATATGGAAGCTTGTACAAAATACTTACCTTTGACCAATTTGGCTCCCCAATGAGTTGTCTCTTCTTGTTACTTGGATGCTTTCCTAAAATTATATTTGGCATTCTATCTAGCTGCTCTTGTATCTTTCCCACTTGTAACTCTAAAGATCTCTTCCGTTTCTCCGGTAAACCATTATGCAACCAACTATGCCTCCAACGATATTCCATAGGTAAATAAGCTCGATGGTTAATGAATCCAATTTTACTTTCCAAAACTTCTGAGTATGGTTGATTGTTGCAAGTGTAACAAGAATGATAACCCTTTGTCCTCCACCCGGACACGTTACCAAATCCAGGATAGTCATGTATTGTCCATAATAAAGTTGCACGCATCTGAAAATGTTCTTTACTATAAGCATAACAAGTTTCTACACCTTCTTCCCACAACTCCTTCAACTCATCAACCAATGGTTTTAAGTAATTATCAATCTCATTTTCCGGTTGATGGGGACCGAGAATAAGCAAGGACAACATAAAATATGGCTCTTTCATAACCAAGCAAGTTGGTAGATTATAAGGGATAAGTACGACAGGCCACATACTATAGTTGTTGTTCATATTCCCAAAAGGATTTAATCCATCTGTAGCCAACCCCAACCTTACATTACGAGGTTCAAGGGAAAAATCAAGATATTGCAAATCAAACTCCTTCCACTCCTCAGTATCAGCCGGATGCCTCATTATCCCATCGTCCACATGTTTGTCTATATACCATCTCATGTCCTTAGCTCTTTGGCCTGACATGTATAATCTCTCCAGTCTTGGTGTCAATTGGAAGTAACGCAATACCTTATGAGGAATCTTCTTACCTTGGGTACGTGTATCTTTGTACCTAGGCGCCTCACACACCGGACATTTATCAAGATTTTCATTTTCCTTCCAAAATAGTGCACAATCATTTTTGCATGCATCTATATTCATATGACATGCCCAAGTTACGTAATATCTTCTTTACTTCATAAGTTGACCTTGGAACCAAGTTACCTTTCGATAAAACCTTTGTCAGCAATTCTAGCATCATATCAAGTCCCTTATTACTCAAGTTGGTCATTACCTTTACATTCAACATCTCAATAACAAACTTCAAGATACTATAATCAGTGCAACCCGGATACAACTCACACTTTGCATCTTCCTCAAGTTTGTTAGAATGATACACCTCCTCATCTTCGGTTGCATTTCTTGGTTCTCCTCTAATTCGGTCACCTACCAAGGCATCGATACCATCCATATGATCACCATCCGACATTTCATTATCATGAATGTTCTCGTTCAATACACAAAGTTCTCCATGATTATACCAACTAATGTAAGATTGCATAATTCCATGATGAAGCAAATAGATACGCACAGTTTGAGGAGATTTTCGATAGCAATTCACACAGTAAATACACGGGCACGGAATATCCACTCAAGTCCACAACCGCTCTTACAAAATTAATAAATGCACTGACCCCTTCAATATATGGATGACTTAATCTGCAATTGGGTGTCTTACCCATTGTCATGCAACTTTTATCCTTGTTTGACTACAATTATAACATGAATCCTACTTTAGTAAAATAAGGACAACTCATGCATAATGTATTCTAATATCTAAGTGTATAAGCTACTTAGATAAAGTTCTATCACATTCATTAATGCACAAATCTATATTCTAACACTCCCAATATATATTTAAATCACCTTATAACACCATACAAATCACTCGCTTGCTCCAACACAACAACCCACCACAAAACCAATCAGAAACATCACAAGTGCAATGCTTATAAATATTGAAATCGAATAAAGTAATATTCATCACACTAATTAACAATATTCATTCACATTTTCAAGAATTGAAAAACACTCCCAATATGTATTTAAATCACCTTATAACACCATACAAGCCATTCGCTTGCTCCAACACAACAACCCACCACAAAACCAATCACAAACATCACAAGTACAATGCTTACAAATATTGAAATCGAATAAAGTAATATTCACCACATCTAATTAACAATATTCATTCACATTTGCAAGAATTGAAAAACACTCCCAATATGTATTTAAGTCACCTTATAACACCATGCAAGCCACCCGCTTGCTCCAACACAACAACCCACCACAAAACCAATCACAAACATCACAAGTATAATGCTTACAAGTATTGAAACCAAATATAATACTATTCATCACATCTAATCAACAATATTCATTCACATTTGCAAGAAATTAAAAACACTCACAATATGAATTTAAACCGCCTTATAACACTATGCAAACCACCTGCTTGCTCCAACATAACAACCCACCACAAAACTAATCACAAACATCACAAGTATAGGGTTTTATAGGTATTTAAACAGAGTTTACTTACTATGATCAAGCTAAGTGTACAAGTCTGATTTGTTGGCTAAGCTTTGGTCTTTGACTTTCACAGATCTAAGCCTCTTTCTATTCCCCCACAACAACCCAAACAATCACTAACCTTGTCATCACATTCTACCAAAAACCTTGTCACCAATACTAAAAATAAATGCCCTCAGATTATGTCACCAATGGGCATTCAGCAAAAGCCTTTACAAACTATATACAAAGAAAAGTCAATTGATGGGTCTCCTATTCACTAAACCCATATAGCCAACAATACTAATAATATCAACAAAGTGCACAAAGAGATAAACTCAATGACTTAGGTTCCTATCAGAAAAGCATTTCCTATAAAATGAAAAAAAAAAAAAAAGCAGTCACAAAACTCAATGACTTACCTGCTTGCTCCAACACAACAACCCACCACAAAACTAATCATAAACATCACAAGTATAGAGTGTTTACAAGTATTGAAATCAATTAAAGTAATATTCATCACATCTAATCAACAAGGTCCATTCACATTTGCAAGAAATTAAAAAACATTCCCAATATGAATTTAAACCACCTTATAACACCATGCAAGCCACTCACTTGCTCCAACACAACAACGTCCCACCATAAAACTAATCACAAACATCACAAGTATAGGGTTTTATAGGTATTTAAACAGAGTTTACTTACTATGATCAAGCTAAGTGTACAAATCTGATTTGCTGGCTAAGCTTTGGTCTTTGACTTTCACAGATCTAAGCCTCTTTCTATTCCCCCACAGCAACCCAAACAATCACTAACCTTGTCATCACATTCAACCAAAAATCTTGACACCAATGCTAAAAAAAAAAAAGCCCTCAGATTATGTTACCAATGGGCATTCATCAAAAGCCTTTACAAACTATATACAAAGAAAATTTAATTGATGGGTCTCCTATTCACCAAACCCATATAGCCAACAATACTAATAATATCAACAAAGTGCACAGAGAGATAAACTCAATGACATAAAAAAGGTTCCTATTAGAAAGGCATTTCCTGTAAAATGAAAAAGAAAAAGAAAAAAGAAGAAAGCAGTCAGTACAGCTCAAACATTAAAAAAATTTCAACATGCATATCTCCCAAGCAAGATGGAATCAATTTAATAAAAGCTCTTAATCATATATGACAGTGAACACCCATGTGGGGGTATATGTATATTACCTAAATCTATAACTTTTCATTTATCTAGATAAATTTCAGACCGTAACCAAACTGTGAAATATCTCAACACTTAAACAATATGCAAACCCATAAACCCCTTTATAAGTATTTTCCTCTTTGGCATCCCAAGCCTTACTTTTCACCCGCTATTAACTAACATCAATAGTAGAAACCATAAAAGCAAAAGCAATACACATAAATCACAATAATCTACAGCTATAAATCCTCACATTAACATCCAATCTTCAAGTCAATGATAAATATCCATTTAATTAATGTATAACCCTACAACTACAAAAAAAAAAAAAAAAAAAAAAAAAAAAAAAAAAAAACAAACAAACAAACAAAAATAGTTTTAAATATGCTTTAACATACATTATCACTGCATTTCTAAAAACCAAAACAGAACACAATAGTACTCGTAGGAAAACATACAAGTCCTTGATCCAATCCTTGTCTTCCCACCAGCCCTTGATCCTAAACAAATAAACATAAAAGTGAAAAAGGAAGGGAAGGGAAGGTGAAAAAAAAAAAAAACTTACTAATTCCAAACAAAGGCGACGACGAAGGGAGGCAAAGGGTTGTTGGAGGTGGGAGGCGAATCGGCGAGCTATGGGAGGCGAATCGGCGAGCTATGGGAGGCGAATGGACGGCGGTGACGACTTCGAGATCGTCACGAATGGTCCAAATCAGCGGTGACGACTTTGGGATCGTCGTTGTTGAGTTCTAAGAAATTAGGAATTAATGTATTAGAACTTCAATTTGTATTTTGTTGGCAAACCATGATCAAAACATTTAGTCTAGGTTTAGGCTTGCTCAAAGTATGTTTATTTGTAAAATTGGAATCGAGTGATTGCAGAATTTATTGGACTAAATCTGTAAGTCTCGATCAATCGAAAATTAGACTCGATCGATCGAACCACGTACAGGTTTATTTTTCTGCAAAGTTCCAGTTCAGCCCAAACTCTATTTAAACGTCTTGGGGTCCAAGTAAAACACTCCTATATATAAGGGAAACCCTAGAACGTTCTTTAGAGCTTTTTAGAGAGAGAGATTAGAGTGCCTCTTGTGCCTCCTTTTATTAGGGTTTTGTACCCAAACCTCTCTAAGTCTTTGTTGCTCATATTTGCTGTTTATGTGAATCTCTTGTGAGATCTTTGAGGAGCTTTCCTTCACATAAATTTAGGGTTTTCAAGGTAGAGATTATTTCAACATCTTGATGATCAACAAGGTTGCAACAATTGGAGTTTAAAGAATGGTGGGTAGCATTAGGAAGTCAAGCGGGAAGCTTGTAAGTCCTTTTGTAAGAACTTCAATTCTTTCTTAGTGGATTCTGTTTTGCCTTGAGGATCGGTGGGTAAAATCCTCCCCAGGTTTTTTACCAGTTTGGTTTTCCTGGGTGATCACATCACTGTGTTATTTATTTTTCGCTGCTTTATATCTTTTACATGCATGATATGATTTTGTGATTGTTTTAACCTAGAATTGCTTAATTTGAGTAAGTAACAACTTGGCTAATTAATCTAGGCTACGCAATCTGGTTATAGTTTAAGGGGTCTAAACCGTTCAAGTGGTATCAAAGCCAGTAGCTCTTCTTGTTTTAGATCTTTTGATCTAAGAGCTGATCCTTGACCCCTGTTGTCATGGATAATTTAAAGTGTCTTTCTGATCATGTTTCTGCTCATGTTTCTGCTGATTTTGTTGATACCTGTGATGTTTTGAATAAAAAGGACACTATTGTTTCTGCTGATTTTTTTGATGCTTTTGAAACTCTTCGTAAGGAATTATCTAAATCTTTGAAAATTTCTAAGAGATTCAAGGAAGAGTTAAAATTGGCTAATCTTGAAAAAGAAGAATTGCTTATTAGATTAGTTGAATCTAATAAAAAGAATGAATTTTTGAGAAATCAAATTTCCTCTCAAGATGAGAAGATGAAAAGCTTGGAACAAGAGTTAGCTGAGTCTAAAGCTAAACTTGAAAATTTGATTAGTACCAAGCCTGTTGATGATAACAGAATTGTTTCTGTTT